>WNWK01016169.1:0-45668 GCA_009830355.1 Cherax destructor
CCAGGCGATCCAGATTCCAAAGCAAACTACACCACTGCCAAGGACCTCAACGGAATGGGATGGTCCACGATACCCTTCCCCCTACCTAGGACCTAGAATACCTGAGGAGAGAAGCTCCCATGGTAAAACTGGGAAGAAAATAAGGGAGGGAGGAGGAGGAGGAAAGGGAAAAGGGAGGATGGGGAAGATGGGAAAAAGGGAGGGGGGATTGTGGGGTAATTAGGTTCGGTCTGAGGAAGAGGACCAAGAGGTCCAATTCCTCAGACCGATAGCCTCTTTACAACGACAAGGAGCCCCCCTTAAAGAGGACATTGGTGACAAGAAGGCCAGAAACCTATGCTCGGTTTAATATAATGAAGTTTGTTATTTAGCAGGTCAGACCAGCGTTGTTGCCAACGGGTGCGAAGGTGGGTAGCAATGACAGCAAAAATAGTACGTGAATGGAACATCTCTATATGAAACTGGAAGGTCATATACTGTTGACCGCGCAGCAGTGTCTGCCTGTTCATTGCCCTGTACGTCAACATGACCAGGGACCCAACAAAAAACAATATCTTTGTGCTTGCTAGAGATACGGCACAGCCACAGTTGGATACGAAGAACTAGGAGGGTGAGGTGTATCAATTTTATGGATAGCCTGTAAAGCACTAAGGTAGTCTGAAACGACCACAAATGGTGACACAGTCATAGATGCAATACGGATAAGTGCCACAAGAGTGACATACAATTCAGCCGTAAATATGCTAGCCGAGGGTAATAGATGCCCTCGCACGATGCTGTCCGGGAATACTGCTGCGAATCTGACACCTTGTGATGACTTTGAACCATCGGTGTACACTGCGATGGCATGGGAATGAGAACAGAAATGGTCTAGAAAAAAAGAGCGAGAAGCTGCCGTAGGTAGTGGGGCTTTCGCGCAGGGTAGAGGAATAGAACAGACACGGACAGCACGAACTTCCCAAAGGGGTAGGGGAAAGGAAGATGTCACATGAACATATGAAGGTGGTAGCTGAAAGGAATACAAGAGTGAATGTAGACGAAGAGAAAAGGGACTAAGTAAACAGGGGCAACAAACAAATAACGAGCGTCTACTAACATCTGTGACAATCCTATACATGGAAGGATTGTGGAGGTCATGAGAGCGAACATAATAGCGAAGGCAATGTGCATCACCACGATCGGACAAGGAAGGAATGTTCGCTTCTACATAGAGGCTCTCAACCGGGGAAGAACGAAATGCACCAAGGCATAAACACAATCCCTGGTGATGTATGGGATTAAGGCTGAAAAGTGTAGCAGGGGAGGCCGCCGAATATAGCTGGGCACCATAACCGAGTTTCGATAAAATTAGGGTTGAGTGCAAGTGAAGGAGAGTTCTACGATCAGCCCCCCCCCCCATGAAAGATGTGCTAGGGTTTAAAGGAGGTTCAGCCGGCTATGACACGTCGCCTTCAGAGAGGTAATGTGAGGTTTCCAGGACAATCGACGGTCAAACAGGAGGCCGAGAAACCTGACCGTATCACGTTCTGGGATACGTGAGCCGTATAGGTACAATGGATGATCAGAGACCACTGAACGTCTAGTAAATGTAATTTGATGAGTTTTGCCAAAAGAAAATTTAAACCCGTGAGTGGTGGCCCAATCGGAAACCCGGTTGATGGCATGCTGGAGGGAAACTGCAATGAGGTGACAGTCAGCACCCTCACAAAGTCATCAACATAAAGAGATGACCAAATATTGGAATGGAGAACAGATGCCAGATTATTTATAGCAAGGAGAAAGAGTATTGTGCTCAAAACACATCCCTGCGGGACACCTTCAGCTTGGATAAACTCTGGGGAAAGCTCATTACTAACCTGGACACGGAAATTTATTTCAGTTAAGAAGGCCTTAAGAAAAAATGGTAGATTGCCACGGAGGCCTTAGGAGTGGGCCTGGGCCAAGATATTATACCTCCAAGTTGTGTCATAGGCCTTCTCAAGGTCAAAATAAATGGCGATAATTGAGTGGCTATTAGCAAAGGCATTACGAATATACGTATCCAAGCACAGTAAGGGGTCAATGGCAGAACGTCCTTTACGAAAGCCATATTGGCTAGTGGAGAGACTACTGTGCGTCTCTAAATACCACATCAAACGTCTATTAACTAGACGTTCCATCACCTTGCGAACTGCACTGGTAAGAGCGATGGGACGGTAGTGGGAGGTATCATGTCCCGTAGTACCCGGTTTGCGAAAAGGGAGAACAATAGCAGACTTCCACAGTTTGGGAATAACTCCTTGCGACCATATAAGATTACAAAGTCGTAAGAGGACAGCAAGAGCAGACTAATGTAAATGCTGTAGCATACGAATATGTATGCTGTCTGCCCCAGCTGCCAATGATCGGCAAGCGGAGAGTGTTGCCTCTAGTTCTCGAAGGGTAAAAGGCACATTATAAGATTCTTCTCTGAAAGAAGAAAAATCTAAGGGCTTTAACTCGCTGGCAGACTTAAAAGAAAGGAACGAGGGCATAGATGGAGCCCTGAGAAATGCGGACCAGATGATTACCAATTTCAGTGGCAACAGCAAGAGGGTGTGCTATATCGACACCGGCAACCTGAAGAACAGGAGCCGGGTCGGAGGAGAATTTACCACTCAATTTTTGCACTTTCTTCCAGACTGCACTCATCGAGGAAGCCGAAGTGACGGTGAAAACGTAATCCCACCAGCAAGTGCGTTTAGCATCGCAGATGACCCATGGAGCCATTGCTCTCTTCTGCTTAAAATCAAGGAGTCTCTCTGTGATTCTGTTATACCGGTACCTGCCCCATGCAGCGCATTTCAAACGTACTGCCCAAGCACAAGCAGGAGACCACCAAGGCACACACTTCTGAGAATGCTTGCCGAAGTTTGGGGGATAGAATGTGAATCTGCGAGTAAGAGAGGATGCGAAAAGATGTAAAACCTCATCAATGGAGGACGAGGAAGGAGCCTCATGAAAGGCAATACAATGTGTGTAAAGGTCCCATTTCGCCCAGTCAAATTGCCAGCATGGGTTACGAGAAGGTGGAGAATACGAAGGGACATGAGGACGATTGGAAAATGATCGCTGTCATGTAAATCCGGGAGGACAGACCATGTGAAGTCAAGGACAGTTGAGGAAGAGCAGATAGAGAGATCGATTCAAGAGAAAGAATGAGTTCGAGGATCAAAATGGGTGGGAGTACCTGTATTTAAAACATGGAGGGGGAGAGAAGCAAGAAATGCCTCAAACTGAATGCCACGGGAGTCACAGTGCGATCCCCCCCCCCAAAGAAAATGGTGTGCGTTAAAATCGCCAAGTAACAGAAGGAAAAGAAACCAGAAAATCAACATCTGGGATAGACAATGCCCGAGAGGGGGGGAGATAAAAGAACAGAGTGTATACCACTTATTCAAGTGGATACAGGCTGTGGTGTAATGTAGAGAAGAATGAACATAGAGCTGACGGTATGAAATACCAGTGTGTATAAGAAGAGCACTTTCGTTAAAGGTTCCATCAGAAAAAGGATCTGATTAATATAACAAATCATAGCCCGAAAAGGGATGGATAACAGTGGATTGTAATTTGGGTTCTTGTAAACAGACCCCAACAGGGGAAAACTGGGAGAGCAACACCTGAAGCTCAACTCGGTTACCCCTGAGGCCTCGGATATTCCACTTCAAATAAGCCATGATTTACGAAGAGAAAGATATAAGTCGAAGTTAGAGGTATTTATGGACTAGGTTTAGAAAAGTCCACATGTGGAGGCAGCGGAAGATCTGTAATCAAAAAAGGAGTGGGACGCTGTGAGAGAGGAGGAGGAACCGGAGGTGGAGCGGTGTCCATCAACGGTTCAGTCTCTGCAGTAAATCCTGCAATAGCTTCCAGCATTTCCGAAGTCAAAGATGCAGGATGTGTAGCCACATTAGAGATGAAAGAAGGAGGAGGGTGAGCAACAATCT
This sequence comes from Cherax destructor, assembly GCA_009830355.1. Taxonomy (NCBI): domain Eukaryota; kingdom Metazoa; phylum Arthropoda; class Malacostraca; order Decapoda; family Parastacidae; genus Cherax; species Cherax destructor. The sequence continues at coordinate 3,966 of WNWK01016169.1, forward strand.
GAGAGACTCTACACGGTACTAAAGTAGATGGCGAGGAGATGGAAGAGGAGACTGTCGAAGGGGCTTGGGAGAGGACAAGAGTGGAAGCGCCCTGGGGGAGGGGACAGTCAAGGAAGAAACTTGGAAGGGGACGTGGGATGAAGATATTGAACGAGGAGGATGAACCTCCACACTCGTTATAGAACTAGTCGGACTTATGAGAAGAAGGGAGGCGGTGAGGATTGGGTGGTGGACGAGGGCGTGTAGACACAGAACTGTGCAAGTGAGTAGTGGAAGGGGTGTGAACAGTATGGGATGCCGAGGTAGGGACCTCAGAGCCAAGAACAGCAAAAGGATTTGAGACAGGGGTGACTGAGGATGGGGCGACCACAGAGGAAGCCACGGAAGTTGGGACCCCAGAAGTGGGGGGGATGTTTAGCAATTCAAGAATAGGAAATACGGGGAAGTCTCCCTTGAAGGTGTAGATGAGAGACGGCCATAACATATGAGAAGCCTTCCACCTCTTTGAAACAACGAATTTTCCGCTCATTCAGGTAAACCTGACAACAGCGAGAGTACGATGGATGCGCCTCATGACAGTTAAGGCAAGAGGGAGGTAGATTACAAGAAGGACTGGCACGGTCGTCCGCACCACAGACTGGGCATTCGGCCATGGACCTGCAATATTTCGCTTGAGGACTAAAACGACAGCAGTTTCTACACTGTTGTGGTGTAGGGGTCACCTTTCGAACTTTTAACTGGTGACCTGCAATGTAGACCAAGGGTGGAAGTTCACGGCAGTCAAATGTTAAACGAGCTATAGGGAGGTCTCCTCTCTCTGGTAGCGTCCCTTACATGTTGATACATGAGATTTTCCAGTACACCTCCATCATCTTATCCCTCCACGTTTCTTGGCCCTTATGTGGCTCTAAGTTCTCACAATCGATTTCCTTGTGGTTGAAGTCACCCATGATCAGTAGCTTCACCCTGCTCGCATGAGCCCTTCTGGCAACTTCGGCCAGTGTGTCAACCATCTCTCTAGTACTCTCGTCATACTCTTGCCTTGGCCTACTGCTGTTCTGTGGTGGGTTATACATCACTTCAATTACCACCTTGGGACCTCCGGACTGAAGCGTTCCTATTACATAATCTTTTGCTTCTACCGTCTCCTTTCTCCAGCTCATCAAAATCCCATAAGTTTTTTGATCAGCAGTGCCACTCCTCCACCCCTCTGTTCCCTCTGTCTTTCCACAGGATCTGATATCATGTTGGAAAAATGGCATCTGTTATCATCACTGTGAGCTTGGTTTCAGTGAGGGCTATGATGTCCGGTGATGCCTCTGACACTTTCATGCCACTCCTCCCAATTATTCATTATTCCATCAGCATTTGTGTACCATGTGTTGGGATGGTGTGTTTGGTTGTGGGGTTCTGGGGATGGGTCTGTGTGTTCTTGCTCATGTTGCTCTGCCCTTCTCTGGTTGACCTCTACTGATTCTGTCCGTGTCTCTCTTCCTAGCTCCTTTTGCTTTTGCCTCCACTCCCTCAGCTGCTGTCGTTCTGTTTTTGTTCTGTCCCAGTCTAGGAACACCCGCTTCTATGCTGACGATTCCTTCAGCCGTGGTTTCTCTTGCAGGATCCTGTTTCGCACTGTTTCTGTCTTGAAAATCAGCTTGACCAGCCGTTTTCTTCCCTTCACGTACCCCCCTATTCTCTGAAAATTTACTATCTCAGACATGTTCTCTTCGCCTATTTCTCTGATAATGTTTTCAATCTCCTGTCTTTCTTCCTGCCATCTTTCATTGTGTGTCCTTAACTCACTCTCCTGAAGCCTGTGAATAAACACTGACTTCTCCCTCTCTGCCTCCCATTGCCTTTCCCTCTGTGTCTCCCCAATGTTTTCCTGTAGTTCTTGGTAGCCTGGTCGTGCCACTTTGTGTGACCTATCCCTTTATCCACCTTCACCCCCCTCCACCACCCCCGCTCCCAGCTGCTCTCCCCCTTCATTCCTTGGCCCTGCTTGGTGGATTGATAGGGCCTTATCATAGGTTATGTCTCCTTCCTTCCCATTGGGTTCCTTGTTCGGTAAGGGTGTACCAGCTTCAGATGCTATGTCCCCTCTGGTCCATACCCCTGTAACTTGCTTCAGCCTATTTACCTCACATTCTAGGGCCCTTATCCTGGCAACTGCAGCTTTGACTTGTGACTCCCATTTCTTCTTCTCCTCCTCCAACCTCCCTTCCAATTTCACACAAAGCTCTGCCTCCATCCTTTTCTCCATTTTTGCAGAGACCTCACCTAGTTTGCTCTCCCACTCTTGTTCCATCCTTTAGCATTGCTCTTCCATCCATTCTTCCCTACTAGAGCTATTCTCCTCTGATTTGCTGGGCCTTGTGTGTATGTGTGTAATACCAAAATATTCCATACATATGTATTAAATATCCAGTGCAGATTAAAATGGTAAACTAATACATGAACTAGTCTTAATGATAGAAAACTAAGTACAGTGGTAATTCGGCATACGTCCGCTTTGGAATAAGTCTAACTTGGTATACGTCCTGTTTGGACGCAAAAATTTGCTCAGTATACGACCTTAGTTTGGAATATGACTCGCGTGCTGGAACTTGTATGGATCAAAATGAGTCGCGACAAAGCGCGCTACCCTTGTTTACCTCTCTCTCGATGTGGAGGAGTTAGTGGAGGGGCACAGGGAAGAGCTGACCACTGAGGAGCTGCAGGAACTTGAGAAGGAGGAGCACAAGACTAAGATGGATGCACTCTCTTCAGGCTCGGAAGAGGAGATAGAGGAAACCCCTACTTCACTAATCAAGGAAATCTTTGCCAAATGGATGGACGTCAAAAACTTTGCAGAGAAGTACTACCACAACAAAGCCCAAACAAGCCGTAATAGGATTGTCTGGAATGACCAAACAATGTCACATTTACGAAACATCCTGAAGAGAAGGCAGAAGCAAAGTTCTTTGGACAGACTTTTAGTAAAAGTCAAACCTTGTGAGCTTCAACCAGCTCCAAATAGGAAAAAGAAACAGAAAAGAAAAGGGGGGACTCCTTCCAAACAATAACATTTGCTCCTCCTCCCTTCTCAGCACTATCCTAGTAGGCACTCGACTCTTTTCAGCAAAGTGAGGTTAAATTTACATGTATTTCATCTATTAAACAGTGTTTAAATTACATATTTCAGTATTAATCAGTGTTTAAATTATTTTATACAATCCCATCAATGTGTAATATGCCAGTAACAATAGGACTTTTTTCATGAGAACGGATTAATCGTTTTCCATATATTTCTTATGGGAAAATTCGTTTGGTATTCGTCCTGTTTGGTATAAGTCTAAGGTCCTGGAACGGATTAAGGACGTACACCGAGGTACCACTGTACTAAGTATACGTGTTTGCGTCACTTGCCATTTTGGCAAGTGACACAAGTGAATTTCAAACTTTAGTTGTAAAGTTTGAAATTCTTAAAAATTGAAATGTCTGGACAAATGTTGAAAAAATTTAAAAGGTATTTTTTTATTCAGTGCAAAATTACATGATTTTTTTAAAGGTGTGGACCGGTAAGCCAGTGGAAGGCCTCAGTCAGATCAAAAGCTCCAGTGGAGGATCCTATGTCTAAGACCCACATCAAGAAACAATTGTCCTATTTCCTGACATTCCTTACCTAATCTAACCTAAGAAACGGATCTTATCCCTCTCTACAACTTTATTAGCCCCTTTCCTTCCTAACTACATAATACACATATATCTCGCACATAGAAGAGAGGAGCTTACGACGACGTTTCGTTTCGACTTGAACCATTTACAAAGCCACGCTAACAAAAAGAGAAGGAGGGAGTATATATATAAAGGCCAGCAGACAGGGACGGGGACAAGAGAGGAAGTGGTGGAGGAGTAATAGTAGTAGTGGAAGTAGTAGTAGTAGAGTCAGTCATATACTAAGAAAGAGGAGCCCTGCAAGGGAGCTAGGGGCCCACAGAGGGTAGGAGCAAGAACACAGAGGGAAAAAAAAAAGTCGTAAGCTTCTCTCTTCTATGTGCGGTTTTTTTGTGTATTGTTCCAGTCACGGCATTGTGTCTTATTTTTGTTAACTTCATAATCCGTCCTCAGTACACTTAAGGTAATTTTCTAACGCATTTACCTTAGCAAATGTCTGATCTTAACCACTTATTTTTTTTAGTTTAGACTGAGCTACTATAATTTTATTAATATTTACTGTCAATAAGCAAGTTACATAAAAGGGAAGGCAACCTGCATATTTCAGCAGAAGTGTACAATTTTAAATACATAGTTGGAAAAAGCTTTTGTACTGAATGAGACCTTAGGGGAGAGGCTCAGCTTCAGTAAGTTCCAGCCTGCGTCTGTGTTTCCAGGCCTAACCCAGAAATAAATTCACTGCTATAAAAAGCCTAACTGAATGTTCAGTGGACTGTTACGATTTCTTTATAAAAAAGCTTCTTAATGTAAACAAAGTGATCAAACTGTTTTACTATTTGTTCAAATAATATTGGTGTTTTGTACCTCTTACATCTTGAACATGAAGGTAGGTAGGTAGTAGATTCGCCTGTATAATCTCCCAGTCCGGGCCTTTTCCAAGAGGTGGCCCAGCCTTGGCTCCCTGTCGTGGGAGTGTCTCAGACCAATGTTTGCCATGGGAGGAGATACAAGTACCTCCTCATCGTCTGGGACCAGTTGTCCCCAGGTCTAGCCCCATTCCCCGCCCCCACGGGGCTCGGAGGGAGAAGCCAGGCACTTTGGGCTGCCACAAACCCCGCCCACACTGGACTCTCCTCTTGAACATGAAGAGTTACATTGTTTCTAGACCTGAATAACAAAGATGATTAATCCTACCTAGTACAAACACCTGTAATGTACACGATGTCAAAGAATCACTTGTCACCCATGAAAGAAGAGACCTAATAATATACGGAGTCATTCGCCGTCTAGACAGCGGCTTGGGTGGATGTGCTATTGGTGCTCCTCCTGCATTTCAGAGTGGTTGTCCGTGAGCATAATGGCCACGGGGTTGAGGAAACGTGTCAACACAGTAGGGATTGAATTGCTGAAGGGAGCTGTCACTACGGATGTAGCAAACGTCCTACTTCCCAACATCATTAGAGAAACATATGGCATAGTGGACAAAGATCTCTACGGCGTAGCCATGAATGGGCCTAACGATTGTTTGTCAAGTTGTTATCAGCTGAGATGTACGAAGCAGTCATTGACAAATTTCAAGATGTCGTGATGGAGGTGAATGCAGATATCAAAGTGTGCCTGGTGGATGTGTCCACACTCCATAATGTACCCTTTGAGGCAACCGAGGATGACTTAGGGCAAGTGTTCAATCGTTTTGGAAGGATACATGTAGCGCAACCAGGTGCGTGAATGACTGGCGTGTATGCTGGTTTGCCTGTGGGGTCATACTCTCAAAATGACTCGAAGTACTCTGTGCCATCCTACGTAGTCCTGCCTGATTTTGGAACGCAGCTAATGGTATCCTATGCAGGAAAACTACAGATTTGTAGAATTTGCGAGGGGTATGGACACATGGCTATGGAGTGTCCTCGTAAAACGGACCGCCAGAGTGTGATCGGGAAGGACCTTGCAGAGACAGAGCGTCACGACCATGGGGCATGGCTCACGGTCCTGAAGGCAGTGCAGCCCAAGACACTGAGACGGAGGGTAATGTAGTGGCGGATGTGGCTGACCTTGAGAGGGAAGTGACAGAGGAATGCATTACAGTGTCGAATGCTAAGGTTCAAGCATGGACGGAGATTGGGGAAGCAGAGCTGGAAGAGTTGGAGAATGTGTTAAGGGAAATATGTCCTTCCCCATCGGACGAGGTGTCACCTGAGGAGGGGAATGAGGATCTGGCATGTGTGGAGGCTTATGCGAGGACAGTGGAACCGCCACTTTCTCTTGTGATGGATGCTGAGTCAGGATGGGGGGGGGCTGATTGTGTTGGAGGTGGATGTAGATGTGCATCGGGAGGCTTCAAGTGAACGATGTGTGGTGGAGGACACGGGTGCTCGGAAACACGCAGCAACAGCATCGGATTCTGATGTGTTAACAGCAGCCCAGAGGCCTGGTAAAATGCTGTGAGTGGACATAGTGGGTGGATCTGGGGTGGTAAGGCCCAAAGCAAACAATTCCAAAGGAACCAGAAAACCAGATATTGTGGTACCTGGTAAAGATGGCAATATTGGTGTTGCAGCAAGTGCTAAGGGTCGCATCAGTCAGCACAACAAACCACCTTTTACCTAGACTTCCGATGAATGACCATTAATGTCATTGGACTAGGAGTGGTAGCGAAGAGGCGATGGTTTGCTGAGTTTATTGGTAGATATAAAGTGGATGTAGTTTTTTTTACAAGAGCATAACCTCAAAGATGTAAGATATCTAGAAATTCCCGGTTATGTGGTGCATGCATTGCTTACTGTTCGTTTAAAAGGTGGTGTGGCTTTTTTAATGGGTACGTCATGCCCGTTTGTGTATCACCGAAGTGAGAATGGAGGAGATGGTCGTCTTTTCCTTGTGGACGGTACTTGGCAGACCTCCCTGTCTCTTTCATGTGTGTGTATGCGCCAGCTGATAGAGATGTGAGGATTAAAAATTCTTTAATTAGGGATGATTTAGTTTTTTTCTTTAGATCACTACCCACCCTATCTTTTGTGGACGGGGACTGGAATTACGTGGTTGAGAAAGGATGTGACCCCACTTGGGGCGGGGCATTATTCGCCGGTGTTAAGTGAATTGTTACGAGATGTGCAAATGAGAAATGTTTGTTGCATGGAAGAGATGGTACCAGCCCATACGTTTGTAAGGAGGGATTATGGGGCTCGACTAGACAGAATTTATGTTACGGCCTCTATTACGGTACGTTCGGTTAATACCGTGACAGCTGCCTTTTTTGATCAGGCAGTTCTCACGGAGGTGGGGTGGGATACTTTGGCTATGAGGCACAGGGTTATTGGAAATTAAATATTAAGGTTTTAATGGACGAGTAATGGTTTCGAGGAATGGTGGGAGGGAAATAAATATGGGGGGAGGTGATGGGAGATGGGTGTGTTGGTGGGATGAGGTGACAAAACCTGTGATCCTTAATTTTTTTGTAGGAGAAGCAAGAAGGCTTAATACCATGAAGTATGGGTTAATGAATTATTATGAGGATAGACTGCGTTAATATCAATGGAGAGCTTAAAGTTATTAATTAGAGGATTGCATAAAGAGCGGTACGATGCAGTGAGGGTACAGGCAGCAGTGGAGGAGGTTTTATGGGGAGATAGACCTTCAGCCTGTGTTTTATGAGCACAGCAGCAGAGGAAGCAGGAGACTACAGTTCCATTTATAAAGGTTCATTGTAATGTCCGGGGCTTCAGGGAGGGGCAAGTCCTGCAAACCACTGAGGTGATGGGTGTTTTTTTGTGGATAGATGGTATGAGCAGAATTGTGAATTTGTGAAGGAACGTCGTGTAATCTTAAGGAACAGAACAGGATAGCGTTGGGGGAACCATTGTAGAGTGGGGAATTTTTAGGGCACTGTCCGCTATGGCAAAGGGTAAATCTCCGGGGTTGGATGGTATTCCAGTTGAATTTTATGTTAAGCATTATAATATCTTTATTTACTACAAGTACATGTACATGGTATACAGGTCTAGCTGACATCAATGATGTACTACTATATAGAAAGACCCTTGATATTCTGAGCATTTCGGACAAATTAGGTAAGTGTCCCAGGATGCGACCCACACCAGTCGACTAACACCCAGGTACCCATTTTACTGATGGGTAACAGACAACATGTTTAAAGAAACACGCTCAATGTTTCTACCCTGGCTGGGAATCGAACCCAGACCCTCGCCGTGTGAAGCGAGAGCTTTAGCCACCAGGCCACCAGAGCCATTAGGACTTATTATGGGTTTTTTGGTGCATTTGATGAATGCAATGAAAAATGAAGGTAGACTGGGGTCTGTGCAATCGACAGCAGTTGTGGTGCTAGTCCCAAAGGGTAAGAAACAAGTGAGTATTTTGCGATTATCGTGCTATTTCCCTTTTGTGCGCCGATTATAAAATCTTTGCCAAGGTGTTTGGCAACCGAATAAAGAGAGTAGTGGGTCGTGTAGTCACGCATGGACAGTATGGTATTCCGGGTAGATCCATGTTATCGGGACATTCAATTATTGTGAACTTTGTGGGTGCATTGCAAGAGAAGGGGAGGAAGGGGGCATTATTTGCCCTTGATTGGAGAGGGGCATATGATTCGGAGGAAGGGGGCATTATTTGCCCTTGATATAAAAGCGGCATATGATTCGGTGGAAAGGGAAGCACTGCATTGGTTTGGGACGGAAATAGTAAGGTGGGTGGAAACATTATACAGCAGGGAACTGGCTAGAATTCAGGTTAATGGTCGATTAGGTGGGGTTGTACCTACATAGGTCTGCGGCAGGGCTGTCCATTGTCCCAGATGCTCTTCGCATGTGAGAGGTAGTGTTTTCAGTAGTAGGATGAGTGTGGGTAAGAACGTTTATCCAGTGATTGTGGGATATGTAGATGACACGACGATATTAATGAATGAACACACGAACCTTCTCGCACTGGAAGGGGTAGTTGGAAAGTTTGGGAAGGCGTCTGGTATGGAAGTGAACGTAGATAAATCTAAGATATTGGGTCTTGGTGAGTGGGAACACCATAGGGACGGGGGTTGCTCATTAACAATGGATGTGGAACGATCATTAAAGATTTCTGGGATTGTGTATGCGGGTGATAGAGAGGAGGCGAGGGTGGCAAATTCGGAGAGTTGAATGCCGTACTGTCCACACTCGATAACATTCCCCAGGACTTATTTCATTCTGTTCCCCAAAATCTGTGCAAAGATTTCATAGTCCGTGCACATTAAAGATATTGCACGTGCAACCCAGCAATGTCCTCCACAGGGTATGTCCCTCCCCCCCGCATAGCAACCTCGTAACTGCTCCTCCAAATAATTCTGCAAACCAAACCACCAATGATAATCCTCCCTACCCTTACGCCTATAATAGTCCCTAACGGCAGGCTTGGCTTACCCCTCCCACCAGCTATGTCCCTCTCCCTAATCCCCTGCTCGCAGATCCCTTCCCACAACCCTGCAAAACTCACGTTCCGCTCATCCCCCGTCAACAGGCGCACATTTAACTTCCAATAGCTCCAGTAGGTCTTCACCACACCCTCCCAACTGAGCTCAAACAGCACTACTCTGTGGTCTGAAAAACCCACATCAACACATTCCACCCTCCCCACCTCCACCACTCGCGACACATATAATTGATCCAGCCGAGCAGCATAATCCTGGTGCACAAGTGTGCTCCACTCTCCCACCATCTCCCCTAACGACATCCACTACATCTATATCCCAAAAAACATCCCTGAGCACCCCAAGGACACGCCCTTCCTTGGCTCCATGTCCTTCCTAATCACACAATTCCAATCGCCACCTAAAATTGATACCATTGGTAAACCCCGGAGATTTTTTTTTATTAACACATCCGCCGATTCTCACCAACGCTGGGTGGCCCGAAAAAGAAAACCTTTCATCATTCACTCCATCACTGTCTTGCCAGAGGGGTGCTTTACACTATAGTTATAAAACTGCAACATTAACACCCCTCCTTCAGAGTGCAGACACTGTACGTCCCATCTCCAGGACTCTAAGTCCGGCCTGCCAGTTTCCCTGAATCCCTTCATAAATGTTACTTTGCTCACACTCCAACAGCACGTCAAGTATTAAAAACCATTTGTCTCCATTCACTCCGGAGATGGTATACCAAAATGTCTCGCACAAAGTCCTCTTTGGTTTTCCTATTGTTTACCGCAGGCATATAGACACCCACAAAACAAACCCTGACCTCCCCCACATTCCCTCCACCTGCACCACCCTCCCCCCTCCCTCTTCCAATGCCAACAATCGAAAGGGGCTGGTCTCCCGGATACCCACCGCCACTCCACCCTTTAAAAACTCCGAACTTCCCGCGTAAATTGTAAAACCATCCAAACTCAGATCCTATCCACACCTATACCAGCAGGCAGGACTTGAGTCCTGGAGATGGGAAGTACAGTGTCTGCACTCTGAAGGAGGGGTGTTAATGTTGCAGGAAATAACAGAAATCGTACACCAATTGCAATAATTTCTGGAGTGGAATTACAGTCAATGGACTCCACTCCAACACAGATATTAGTGCCAGGAAAAAAAAGACCCTTTCCCATACCACCAATCCAACGACATTCATCTTTGCAAATATACAGGGTCTAAAGCCAGCAACGAACAAGATACCTTACATCCGTGGACTGCTTACAGAGTTAAATGCTATGTTTGCGGCTTTCACAGAGACCCACATAAGAGATCACTTGGACAATGAAATATGGATCCTGGGCTACAACCTATACAGATGTGACAGAGTGAACAGGTAAAAAAGGAGGGGGGGTGGGCCTGTATATCACAGAGTCACTTATATGTTCAGAACTACTAAAGGCCTCAAATGATGTAGTTGAATATTAGCAATAAAGATCGAGAATCAAAACCTGGTCATCGTGGTTGTATACAAGCCTCCGGATGCAGTGTCCCAACAATTCCAGGAACAGCTTCTGAAAATTGACCACTGTCTGGAAAATCTTCCAGCTCCTGCCCCCAAACAGCTTGCTCCTGGGGAATTTCAACCTAAGGCACATAAAATGGAGGAATATTGCAAACAATGTGGTAGCAGAGAAAACACCAGGAGGCAGCTCAGATGAAAACTCGCACACACATGAACTTTTAAATCTCTGCACCAAATTCACCTTAAACCAGCAAATAGTAGAGCCTACAAGATTAGAGAATACCCTGGACCTCATCTTCACAAACAATGATCATCTGAAACGAAATGTCATCATATCAAACACAATATACTCAGATCACAACATAATAGAGGTCCAAACATGTATGCGGGGAGCCCCAGATCGACAAAATGTGATCAGCCGCGAGGGAGCCTTCTCCAAATTCAACTTCAATAACAAAAACATAAGGTGGGACCAAGTAACCCAAGTCCTAAATGATATAAATTGGGAAGATAGGTTAGGAAACGTGATGCTTAGGCTATGTCTAGAACAAATTAACTCAGTGGCACTTGAGGTTTGCTCAAGGCAAATTCCCTTAAGGAAAAGGAGAAGATATAAACTAGAAAGAGAGGTGTGCTCCCTATACAGGCGAAGGCAAAGAATAAGAGTGGCTACAAGAGGCCAATATATCTGAAATACGTAGATAGACTGGTCAGAGAAATAGCAAGCATCGAATTAAAACTAAAGGAATCTTACAGGAATCAAGAAACGCGGGAATAACTAAAAACCATAAATTAAATTGAAAGAAACCCAAAGTATTTCTTTTCTTATGCCAAATCAAAGTCGAGAACAACATCCAGTATTGGGCACCTACTTAAACGGGATGGGTCCTACACAGATGACAGCAAGGTAATGAGTGAGTTACTAAAGTCCTAGTATGACTCAGTTTTTAGCGAGCCGCTAACCAGACTGAAAGTCGAAGACCTAAATTATTTTTTTATGAGAGTGCCACAGAACTTGGCAGACGCATGCCTATCTGACATTACCCTGACTCCAAATGACTTCGAAAAGGCAATAAATGACATGCCCATGCACTCCGCTCCAGGCCCAGACTCATGGAACTCCGTGTTCATCAAGAGCACGTGCTTTTAACATCCTATGGAGAGGGAGCATGGACACTAGGGTCGTCCCGCAGTTACTGTAAACAACAGACATAGCCCCACTCCACAAAGGCGGCAGTAAAGCAATAGCAAAGAACTACAGACTAATAGTGCTAACGTCCCATATAAAAATCTTTGAAAGGGTTCTAAGAAGCAAGATCACCACTCATCTAGATACCCATCAATTACACAACCCAGGGCAGCATGGGTTTAGAGCAGGTCGCTCCTGTCTGTCCCAACTACTGGACCACTATGACAAGCCCATGTTGACACTTTTCAGGTCGCTTGTTCTACCTAGGCTGGAATATTGCTGCACACTAACTGCACCTTTCAAGGCAGGTGAAATTGCTGACCTAGAAAATGTGCAGAGAACCTTCATGGCATGCATAACTGCGATAAACCACCTCAATTACTGGGAACGCTCTGAAGTTCCTAAACCTGTACTCCCTAGAACGCAGGCGGGAGAGATACATTATTATATACACGTGGAAAATTCTCAAGGGATTAGTACCAAACTTGCACACGAGAGTTACTCCCTACGAAAGCAAAAGACTCATCAGGCGATGTAACAACCCCCCAATGAAAAGCAGGGGTGCCACTAGCACGTTGAGAGACAACACAATAAGTGTCAGAGGCCCAAGACTGTTCAACTGCCTCCCAACATACATCAGGGGGATTACCAACAAACCCCTGGCTGTATTTTAAGCAGGCACTGGACAGGCACCTAAAGTCGGTACCTGACCAGCTAGGCTGTGGTTCGTACATTGGACTGCATGCAGCTAGCAGTAACAGTCTGGTTGATCAGGCTCTGATCCAACATGAGATCTGGTCACAGACCAGGCCGCAGGGGCGTTGACCGCTGGAACTCTCTCCAGGTATACTCCAGGTATAGTTGTGTTCCTGCAAGAAACACACATCCACATTCATACATCTTAACAGCACCTCAACCCCCATTCACATTCATCATCAAACACTTTAATATAGCAGAGGGGGTTTTCTTTTATGTCTCTGTACCCTTGGTACGGTACCCTTCAGCACACCTGCCTTCTCTCCCTTTCACCACTCCCTTACCCTTCCTAGCAACATCCACCCAAGGATTTTTGCAGGTCCTCTGACCGGGCGTGAGGACGTCATCACTGTCTGACGCCTCTCCCGGCCTTTTACGGGATTCCCCCTTCTACTCCATGACGTCCCCATCCTCCTTCCTGTGGACATCCACATCCACCTCCTGAACCTGCAGACGAAACACTGTGACACCCTCCCCCCCCCGTCCCCAGCAAGACTCACCACAGGCTCCCCCATCTCAGCTTCAAGCTGCATATCCTCCAACAGAGGATTATCCATCATCTCGCGCAGCACTGCATGCAAAGGCTCAGGCAAGCCTAAATCCAGCTCCCCAAGTCTGACTGCCTGTGCAGGCTTCACCACCTCCTCCACTTGAGATGCAGACGGCAGGGTATGGACCCTCCCCTCCTCTCTATCCACAATATCACTCAAAGTGCCCATTGTCACCATGCCCCCATCCTCTCATACCACGTCCTCCTGCACCACTGCCTCCACATTGCTTCCCTCATCATGTCTGTTTTGCTGTTGTGTGGTCTTTTTTCTGCACACAGCTGCTACATGACAATAGGCGCCACAAATCCTACACATCCTTTGCTGGCCAACATAAGTGACATAGACCTGTGTGCGGAATTCCTCCAAAACCACATACAATGGGATTTGCTTCCTCAGCATCATCTTGAGGGAAAAAGGCCCCTTCAAGCAGCCCGGCATAAGGCCCATCGGACCACCTGCCCACCGAGGCTACATGTATAACACCAAATTGGGCAAAAGTGTCACATATATCCGCCTCAACAGCCTCAAAGGGTACGTTACGCACTCTCACCCACGTGTAGTGCTTGGACATGTCACGTAGGCAAACTTCCAAACCAGAGTATGTGCTGGTCATGGCGAATTTGACAAATACTCTCGTTGCCCCATTCAGAGATATTCTGTATAGCTCTTCATGCGAGATGCCATACGTATCTTGCAGAATTGCTGGGAGCAAGACGGCCGCATTAGTGGGGTATATTGCCCCCTTTTGCACCTCCACACAGATGGTATTCACCCATCGCCGGCTCCTCTCCGCTATGTTATGGAAAACCAATAGGTCACGCAACGGCCACCAGGGGTCAGAGCGATCACACCCTCTCGCCATGAGAGCTGAGCAGGGAATCATTGTTAAGGTTAGTGACAGCGGACACACTTACCCGTTGTGTGGTGGAAGGGGTCGAAGTGTGCGCTGTATCATGTTAGCTTCAACAGTATGAACGTCTTTGATTTTGTTGCATAGGGTATTTAAAGGTTAGGGTATGGATTGTGTTGTTTGGGAGGAATAGCGCCATTATGAATGGTCTGGCGCTGAACCGGTAGAAATTTTTGTTCCATGTAGCTATACGCATCTACTTATATATGTATATGTATTTTGTGCATAATTTTAAATGAACAATGTACCATTATCACAATAATGAGGTATTATTAACTATTTTCAAGTAGTGGTATGTTTAGGTATTACTTGAATATATAGTGTCATATGTTGCCGGGGTTGTTTATTGTTTATATATTGTGTTACTGATTTTATCCATAAGTTCATTATACATGTTTAGTGAACGAGGTTTTGATAGTGTATAGCCACGTGAAAGTAGACAGTTTTAACTTGTGTGTGTGGGGGAGGGGGGTAAGAGTGTAAGCAATGCAGAGTTTGCACCATTATATTATATTATAAAAACATTTGTGCTTGTGTAGCACTGTACTTAGAAGCAGTGTAGGTTGTGTTAGGTTAGTTGTAGTGTCGTTATGACGTAGTTTCAAAAGATTGTGCAGCGATAATGTTGATTTCTTGCTCATAAATAATATCATATGTACATATGTACCTATGTATATTTGTACATGAAATCCTAAATAAAATGTAAAAAAAGATAATATACGGAGATGGAAGATCATGCGTAACAAGTGGAGATAAACCACCATGAAATATTATGAAGGTCAATACTCAACTCGTTCTGCAGTTATTACAGGCAGTTTCACATTAACTGCCCTTATTGCACTTCTGCAAGTGTGCAACTTCAAGGAAATTTTAATATTTGTTGTTCTTGTGGTTAGGTTAACATATTAATCTACATTCTGAATAATCGCCAAACAATAACGAAACTAAAGACAGATGGTTTCCATTTGGCAGAGAGGAACGTACTGTAAAATTTCGAAAGTGCATTTTCACCAGCACCCTATAAAAAAATATGGAGGATTGTGTGCAATAACCGGTACAGTAACAATGAATATCTTACTGTCGCAATTACTCAGTACATAATTAAAAAAAAAAGGATAACACCATAACGCATATTAATACGCAACCTATCTCGTATTAACAAGTAACTTATCTCGTATTTCTAGAGGGTAAATCAGCGTGCTCTATCATGTGTTGTTTAGCATCCTGGCATATACTATATGGCTGCTTATTTCAGTTTGAAGCCAATGATTACACAATAATTAATACTGCATTTTACCCATTTGCTATCAGTCATGAATATTTTAATCCCCTAAAATGAGGAAAAAAATCACCTCTCAATACATACTCACAGAAAGACTTATTTTTGAGTGTGAATACGACGGAAGGTTTATAATAAACCTGAAAATACAAGATTAAATTTAACGTTACCTGTTAAGAGATGTAGAACGAAATAACTAAAACTGTCTTAAAATATTCGCCAGAATGACTTCCATTACTTTATCTACATATTTAAGTAACTTATTTATGATATGATTCAAACAAAAAACACGTTCATGTGCAAAAATTTAAAAGAGTTGTTAAATATAAATATTTTATAATCAATCATGTAAATTTTTATATTGTTTTAAATAAATTTGAGTAAAAACTATTTGACTATAGATTTTATTATAAAAAATAGAAACGAAAAATTTAAATGACAAACCATTGATTAGGCTAAACTAAATTAAACTGTTTCGTGCTAAACAAAGCTGTTGTTACAATGAAATAGTTTCGTTTCCTTTGCGTTTATGAGTTTTAATCAAACTAATTATAGAGTTAATGCTACAGATGTGTGGATTACATAAAACATTGTTAAATGTTGCAAAGATTTATTATGAAAAACGAGCTGGGTTATATACACAAGAAGAGTTGTATTTCGAACATTTCGGTCAGTTCTAGACCGTTATTAAGTTGCTACTAAATGATGTTTTGACCTGATGATGGAAGATAGATCTATCACAGATGGTTATAGGAACGTTATAGATGAATGGAACAATCTTTCTAGCGGAGTCATCCAAGTAAACAACTTGGGTAGCTTTCAATAAGTGCTTGGATGTTTATATGAGAAGAGATGGGATTGAAAATAACATTCTCGGCATGGGCAAGTAGGCATACTGCAGTGCTTTATCAAATTATAATAATAATAATAATAATAATAATAATAATAATAATAATAATAATAATAATAATAATAATAATAATAATAATATAATAATATCTTTATTTACTACAAGTGTGACACCATGACCAGCCCTTTTAGGGCAGGGTAGGTGCCAGAGCTGGAGCTTGCTACCATCTGCGGCTCCCAAGACTGCCATTCTCACGGCTCCCCTGGGGCGTGGAAACTGGCAGACAAGGGGCCTAGCGTTTCCCTACGAGTGGCTAGGCCTGGGGACAGTTGGTCCCAGACGATGAGGGGGTCTTTGTACCTCATCCCATGGGAGACATAGGACTCAGACACTCCCAAGACAGGGAGCCAAGGCCGGGTCAACATCTGGAAAAGACCCGGGCTGGGAGAGTACCAACGAATCAACAACAACAAACAAACAATACATGTATAGATAGTCAGAGCTTGCTTCCACCTGCAGCTCACAAGACTGCCATTCCCACGAGCTCCCATGGGGCATCTCCCCAAGAGCCCCTTGAGGGCGGGGAATGGGGCTAGGCCTGGGGGACAATTGATCCCCGAAGATTAGAAGGTGTAGATGAATGGTTCAGAGAACCGACAAGTTATAAATTAGACACATATGCAACACTTGGGTATCTCTATTGAGGAAACGTTTCGCCACACAGTGGCTTCATCAGTCCAATACAAAGTAGAAAGGTGTAAGGAGAGGAGGAGTTTGAGGTAATCAGTCCCTCGGCCTGGAGTCGATGTGTTCAGTCCATCAATCTTGTAGGAAGATTGATGGACTGATTACCTCAAACTCCTCTTCTCCTTACACCTTTCTACTTTGTATTGGACTGATGAGGCCACTGTGTGGCGAAACGTTTCCTCAATAGAGATACCCAAAGGGACCCAAAGCCGGGCCACCACTTGGAAAAGGCCCGGGCCGGCGAAATATACCAGCTAATCTCAAACAACATTACTACAAGTACATGCACAAGGTATACAGGCCTAGCTGACATCAATGACATACTACTATATAGAAAGACCCTTGTTATTATGCAGACCATTTCGGGCAAATTAGGTCAGTTTTGTCCCAGGATGCGACTCACACTAGTCGACTAACACCCAGGTACCCATTTCAAATTGATGGGTGAACAGGGACAGGGACAGCAGGTATCTTATTATGGAAACACGTCCCTAATGTTTTTCAGCCGTACCGGAGGAGATTCGATCTCCAGACCTTAAAGTGTGAGCTGAGTGCACTAGCGATCGAGCTACGGGATTGATATATAATACCGACAAGTGGAAGAATAACATATATAAGCAATACTTGGCTATTTTTTTATTTTGTCAAAACGTTTTGCTAACAAAGCAGACTTATTCGGTCTAATACAAACGAATATAACATCAAAAGCAGTAGAAGAGGTTTTGACATGATCAGTCCGTCAGCCTTGGTAAGACTGAGGGACTGATCAGGGACAATTAATTGGGTGGGAATGGATGAATTTAATAATGATCTTCCAAGCATGAGCTTCTTCTAAGCATGGCTAGTAGGGCTACTGCAGTGTTCTTCTATTCTAACGTCTTCATGTTGAGCAAAGGTTCCCAAGTGTTGCATTCAAGGTATGAACATCGTTTTACTTGGAAACAATCAGGTCAAGTTTGTGGATAGGGCCTTTTGTCTTAGAGACAGGAAGAGGAGGCAGAGTGTGTGTTTTCCAGGGGCTGGGATGGAGGATATTGTTAGCCATCTGGACGACATCATGAGAGGTAATGGGAACAATCCTATTATTTGTCTCTGCTGGAGGCAACGATGTTGGCAGACATAGGAGGGACGACCTGATTACCAGGTATAGGTCAGCAATAAAGATTATTAGGAAGAAGAGTGGGAACCCTGTGATATGTGGCATTTTGCCCAGGAGAGGAGTTGGAAATGAATGGTTGTCCAGGGCAATTGGTGTCAATTGCTGGCTGGATAAACACTAAGGAAAATGCAGTAACATTCATAGACAACTGGGACCTCTTCTATGGCAGAAATGACATGTATGCCAGAGATGGGGCTCAGTTATCTCAATCTTCAACTTGTCGGTTTTCATACCATTTATCACATCTGTCAGACACTGCAACATCATGGGAACTTGATACAAGGAATTCTTCAGTACTTGTCCAACCTTTGGATGAAGACCTACTTACACTAGTGGATGGTTCACTGTGATCCCGCCTCCTCCTGCATTAAGATCCCAAGATGTTGCTGTGTCTGACAGGAATGTAGATAAATGGTTCAGAGAATCGACAAGTTGATAAATTAGACACAATGTGCAACACTTGGGTATCTTTATTTATCAACTTGTCGGACTCTGAACCATTTATCTACATTCCTGTCAGACACAGCAACATCTAGGGATCTTAATGCAGGGAATTCTTCACTTGCCTAAACTTTAGGCATGACCTACTTCCACATTTGGATTTGTCAAGTGTGATACTACATACGACTGATTCATCTCTCCTGTCTACAGTATACAAGCCACTTCTTCGCACATATACTGTATTCTTTTCAAGATTGATGGATTGATTACATCGGCTCAAGGCTGAGGGACTGATTACCTCAAACTCCTCCTGTTCTTCACCATTCTCCTTTGTATGGACTGATGAAGCTACTGTGTGGTGAAACGTTTCCTCAATAAAGATACCCAAATGTTGAGTGAATCGCTTGATCTTCACATTGTTTCAGACTATGGAACAGAACTCTTATCCAGGCTGAAGAACTGACAACCTCAGATCTACATCTTCAAGGGAGATAAACTGATTACATCATCTTCACATCTCTACTGCTCCTCCCTACTTTCTGTACTCGAATGAAGAAGCCTACTGTGCAGGTGAAATGTTTCGGAATAAAGATGCCTAACTGTTACCTACGTGTCTTACTTACTATACCCAAGTGTTGCACATGTGTCTAATTTATCAGTATACAAGCTACTTGTCCGGCCATATGCTGTACTTTCTACAAAATTGTTGGGCTGAACATATCGATTCCAAGCTGAGGTATCGATTACCTCAAACTCCTCCTCTCCTTAGACCTTTCTGCTTTGTATTGGACTGATGAAGCCACTGTTCGGCAAAACGTTTCTTCAATAAAGATTCCCATATGTTGCATAAGTGTCTCAATCTTCAACTTGTCAGTTATCAAAACCATCTATCACATCACTTATCTAGGTCTGGTGTGGAGACACTGGCCAGTGCAGAGGATGGCTTTAAACTAGAAATAGTTAGTGGTATCGGTTTTAGCCATGATATACCATCCCCAAGACTTGGATAGAGACCAAGGAAGAATACGGTGGGAGGAAACTGTTAGGGCCAGAAGGCACGATAATGTAGTAATTCTAGGGGACTTTAACTTTAATTATATTGATTGGTATTCCTTGACTGGGAATTTAAGACTCTAATGACTTCTTAGAGGTAGTTCAGGATTGTTTTTTAAAACAGTTTGTTACAGAACCTACAAGGGGAAATAACCTCCTTGACTTGGTTCTGGCAAACAAGGAAACCCTTGTTAATAATATAGAAATTTCAGAGGAACTTGGCACAAGCGACCACAAATCAATTAATTACCTTTAGCAGTGAATGGAAGTATTATAGTAAGGATAACTCAGTAACGGTCCCAGATTTTCGCTTAGCAGATTACAATGGGCTTAGAAAACAACTATCATCTGTGGACTGGGGTTATGAATAATAATAATAATAATAATAAAATAATAATAATAATAATAATAATAATAATAATAATAATAATAATAATAATAATAATAATAATAATAATAATAATAATAATATCTTTATTTACTACAAGTACATGTACATGGTATTCAGGCCTAGCTGACATCAATGACATACTACTATATAGAAAGCCCCTTGTTATGCAGAGTATTTTGGGCAAAGTAGGTCCTTGTCCAAGGATGCGACCCTCACCAGTCGACAAACTCCTAGGTACCCATTTTACTGATGGGTGAACATAGACAACCGGTGTAAAGAAACACACCTAATGTTTCTACCCGCGCTGGGAATCAAACGCAGACCCTTCCCTTGTGAAGCGAGAGCTTTAGCGACCAGGCCATGGGGTACCGCTATCAATATGACAGCTTTCTAAACATTACATGCTGCCCCAAGAATATTTATTCCGTATAAAGAAATTAGATAGAATAGAAATGACCCTAAATGGATGAATAATAGGCTCAAATATCTTTTAGTGCAAAGAAAGGAATTTATAGGTGCATCAAAAGAGGTGAGGGTCATCTTATGAATCAATATAGTGACATTAAGAGGGATGGTAAAAAGGAGATAAGAAAAGCTAGGGATTCGAAAACTAACCCAAAAGATTTTTCCAGGTATATAGAACAAAAGTTAGAGAAAAGTTAGGTTCCCTTAAAAATAACTCTAGGCATCTTACTGACAAGGAGAATGAAATGTGCTCGATTTTTAATAAAAAAAAATTATCGGTTTTCACACAGGAAGATACTAACAATATCCCAGTAATTAATTTTTATAGTGGGCCTAAAGAAGATAAATTATGTAATATAACAGTCACTAGCGATATAGTTATGAAACAAGTAGACCGACTGAAACAAAATAAGTCCCTGGGCCCTGATGAGCTTTTTCAAGGGTTCTTAAGAAAAGCAAAATGGAACTCTTTGAATCATTGACTAATATTTTTAATTTATCTCTTCAGACAGGTGTAGAGTCTGATATGTGGAAGATGGCCAATGTAATTCCTATTTTTAAAGCAGGGGACAAATCGTTACCGTCAAATACCACCCATTAAGCCTGACCTTAATTGTAGGCAAATTACTAGAGTCAGTTATAGCTGATAATATAAGAAGCCATCTCGATAAGCATAATTTAATTATGATACTCAACAGTGATTCATGAGGGGCCGTTCCTACTAACCTTCTTCAGTACAGCTTTTGAGGTCGTTGATCATAATAAAGAATTCGATATTGTTTATTTGAATTTTAGTAAGGCTCTTGATAGAGTACCTCTCCAGAGACTGTTAAAGAAAGTGGCAGCTCATGGCATTGGGAGAAAAGAGCTGTCATGGATCGAGTCATGGTTCACCAATAGGAAGCAGAGAGTGTGCATAAATCGGATTAAATCTGAGTGGGGATTTGTTACAGGTGGCATTCCACAGGGATCAGTTTCAGGCCCATTAATTGTTCATAATATATGTATATATGACCTTGACGTGGGAATTACTAGTGATATGAGCAAATTCGCTGATGACACGAAGATTGGTAAGACAATCAATACAGACGTAGATGTCATAGAACTTCCGGAGGATTTAGAAAAACTCAATTCGTGGTCAGAAAAGTGGCAGATGCAGTTCAATGTAGATAAATGCAAGGTTCTGAAGCTCGGGAGTGTCCATAACTCATGCACTTATAAGTTAAACACCGTAGAACTTAGCCATACAGATTGCGAAAGGACTTGGGTGTTATGGTAAGCAGCAACCTTAAACCAAGACAGCAATGCCTAAGCGTACGTAATAAGGCAAATAGAGTCGTGGTATTTATAACAATTAGTGTAAGCAACAGAACTCCAGCTTTACTGAAGAAGGTTAATAAATTAGTTAGACACGAACTACCCCTCGAGAATCCATGCTGAGTATAATTAATCAAATTATGCTTATCCAGATGGCTTCTTATAATATCAGCTATAATTGACTCTAGCAACTTGCCCACAATTGAGGTGAGTCTTATTGGGCGGTAATTTGACGGTAACGACTTGTCCCCTGCTTTAAAAATAGGAATTACATTAGCCAGCTTCCACATATCAGACACTACACCTGTTTGAAGAGATAAATTAAAAATATTAGTTAATGGTTCACAGAGTTCCATTTTACATTCCTTAAGAACCTTTGGAAAAAGTTCATCAGGACCTGACGATTTATTTAGTTTCAGTCGGTCTACCTGTTTCATAACCATTTCGCTATTGACTGTGATATTACATAATTTATCTTCTTCGGGCCCACTTTTATCACACTTACGCATTGCTGTCTTGGTTTAAGGTTGTTGCTTACCATAACCCCAAATCCTTTTCGCAATCTGTATGGCAAAGTTCTACAATATTTAGCTTATAAGTGCTAGAGTTAAGAACACTCCCGAGCTTCAGAACTTTGCATTTATCTACATTGAACTGCATCTGCCATTTTTCTGACCAGGAATTGAGTTTGTCTAAATCCTCCTAAAGTTCCGTGACATCTACGTCTGAATCGATTATCATATCTTCGTGTCATCGGCGAATTTGCTCATACCACTGGTAATTCCCTCATCAAGGTCATTGATATATATTATAAACAACAACGGGCAAAAGACTGATCCCTGTGGAACGCCACTTGTTACAGATCCCCACTTGAATTTAACTCCATTTATGCACACTCTCTGCTTCCTGTTCGTGAGCCATGACTCGATCCATGAGAGCACTTTTTCCCCAGTGCCATGAGCTGCCACTTTCTTTAACAGTCTCTGGTGCGGTACTCTATCAAAAGCCTTACTAAAATCTAAATAAACAATATCGAATTCTTTATCGTTATCAACAGCCTCAAAAGCTTTACTGAAGAAGGTTAATAAATTAGTTATGCAGGAACGGCCCCTCGTGAATCCATGCTTAGTATCATTAATCAAATTATGCTTATCGAGATGGCTTCTAATACAATCAACTATAATTGCCTAGTAATTTGCCTACAATTGAGGTCAGGCTTATTGGGCGTTAATTTGACGGTATAACGTGTCCCCTGCTTTAAAAATTGGAATTACAATGGCCATATTCCACATGTCAGACACATGTCAAGCACGTAAAGAAACTAGAGAAAGTTCAAAGGTTTGCGACAAGGCTAGTTCCACAACTCAGGGGTCTGTCCTATGAAGAAAGGTTGAGGGAAATAGGACTAACAACACTGGAGGAAAGAAGGGTCAGAGGAGACATGATAACGACATACAAAATACTGCGGGGAATCGACAAGGTAGACAGGGACAGGATGTTCCAGAGAGGGAACACAAAAACAAGGGGACACAACTGGAAGCTGAAGACTCAGATGAGTCAAAGGGATGTTAGGAAGCATTTCTTCAGCCACAGAGTAGTCAGGAAGTGGAATAGTCTAGAGAAAGATATAGTGGAGGCAGGAACCATACATAGTTTTAAGACGAGGTATGATAGAGCTCATGGAGCAGGGAGAGCAGAGACCCAGTAGCGGACAGCGAAGAGGCGGGGCCAGGAGCTGAGTCTCGACCCCTGCAACCACAATTAGGTGAGTACAATTAGGTGAGTACTACACCTGTTTGAAGAGATAAATTAAAAATATTGATCAATGGTTCACAAAGTTCCATTTTGCACTCCTTAAAAACCCTTGAAAAGTTCATCAGGTCCAGGGATTTATTTTGCATCAATCTGTCTCTATATGTTTAATAACCATTTTGCTAGTGACTGTGATATTACATAATTTATCTTCTTCAGGCCCACTATAAAACCTAATTATTGGGATATTATTAGGGACTTCCTGAGTGAAAACCGAGAGAAAATAATTATTAAAAAGAGAGCACATATCATTCTCCTTGTCAGTAAGATGCCCAGAGTTATTTTTAAGGGGACCTAACTTTTCTCTAATTTTTGTTCTATGAACCTAGAAAAAAAACTTTTGGGTTAGTTTTCGAATTTCTAGCAACTTTAGTTTCGTAGTCCCGTTTAGCTTTTCATATCCCCTTTTTAACGTCCCTCTTAATGTTAATATACTGATTCATAAGATGACCCTCACGTCTTTTGATGCGCTTATAAATTCCTAAAAGATATTTGAGTGTATTACACTATGTAACACAATTTTTGTACCTGGCAAGTAAATGTTATTTCGCAACTCCTTTTATTGCAAAACAATAGAAGATGCTCATTATTCCTTTTAAACTTTGCTTTTGTATCTTACAGGATGAATTTTTGACAAAAAACATTTTAATTTCATTATTGCATAATGGAAAACTTTTGTCTTCCCCATTTTTGAGATTCCTTGGTAGTTACATCCACGCACCCATCGTCCAAGAATCAATGGATCAGCCCCAGTGCCAGAAACCAGGTGCACAACTACTCAGCCAGCAAGTTGAGCTACACATATTGTACGAATAACCAATCACAAATACAGAAAATCGAGATTCAGTGGAACACGAGCCAAACATGAAGATCCATTTTCAGTTAAAACATGTATGGTGATACTGACAAGTTCCCATTTCTAAAAGCAACCTCCCCCCCAACAGATTAAGTTTTGTATCACTAGTTGTTTATGGTAGCTCTGATTATCCTTTCAATAAAACCAAGAAGAAAATTTCTGCTACAGGAAACCCTACACTCACGTGCAATCATTCACCTCTTCGCTCTCGGGCCGGGAGGTTGTCTTGCGCAGTTGTTCCTGAGTTTGCACTTGGCGCATCCAATGACCAGTGGCCTCTGGTGGGAACTTGTGTTTTGACACAGTTTTCTTCAAGCAGCAAAATGGTGGAATTGTATCGTCGGCGTATTAACACTGTGTTGAATTGATAAAAGGAGCCATTTATCCTACCAATGCCGGAGTTTTGCTGCCAGCTATCATCAGAGACGTTTATGGAGTTGAACATGGAGACATTTATGGCATTGCATTAAATGGAAGTGCAAGGATATTTATCAAGCTTAACACGGCGGCTGTATACGACAAACTTGTGGAAAAGTATGAAGAAGTTTGCCTTCCTGTGACTGCTGCAGTGGAGGTAAAGCTCAAGGATGTCTCCAGATGTTACACATGGATCAAGATTAGGAATTTGCCGTTCGAAGTGATGGAGCAGGATGTGAGAGCTTCATTTTCGGTGTATGGTGTGATACATTATGCAGCTATGGGAAGGTGGACAGATGGTTTTTATGCAGGAGTCCCAGAAGGGTCCTTCAACTTGAAGATGACTTTACGGAAGCCTATTTCATCCTATGTGGTGTTGGAAGAGTTTAGGTCACAGGTTTATGTGACTTATGCCGGGCAAAGGCATACTTGTAGACTTTGTGACTCTTATGAGCATGACAGTGATGTTGTGGCATCAGTGGGAAAGTGGAGTGACATAGTACAGGGAACAGTGGACATGTGTGCGACCCTGCCGGTACAGTCGCAGGGAGTGGAAGTGTGTGAGGAACGTCTTGTGCAAGAGGAATTGACATTGGATGTGGGTTTGGAGGCAGTTTTGCCTGAGGTATTGCAGGGACTGTTGGACAGTACCCAAGGGGAGGTGCTTGAGGGTTCTGTGAGCCCTGGTGGTGGGTTATTGGGTGAAGTGGGTACACTGGGGAAAGATGGTCTGGAGGCTTTACACTTGAATGTGCAAGAGGTGCAAGTGTCAGTGCATCAGGAGGATGAGAGGTTGGATATGGAGGTTAGTAGTGATTCTCGCAAGAGGTCGATGAGGAGTGAGGAGGATGATGTCCTGACTCCTGGTCAAGGGACCGGTAAAAAGGTATTGGTTGAGGCGCCTCATCAGACTTCCAAGATTGTGGATGGTGTGAGTGAGACGAGGGGTAAGAGGTCCCTGGTTAAAGGTCTTGGGACTGGAAAACAGGCATTGATCAGGGATGGAAGATCTAAGGGAAAGCCACCTCTAGCATTTTCAGGTGCCTCACGTTAAATGTTAATGGGCTGAAGGATGAAGTGAGAAGATCGTGGGTAGTGGGGACTCTAAGACGTTTCGCGAGTGATGTGGCGTTTTTGAAGGAACATAACTATAAGTATGGAAGAGATCTTTTGCTGCCTGGGTATAGAGTGTATGCGGGGTGTTCGGGTAAGTTCAAGGGTGGTGCAGCGGTAGTAGTGAACGCAAATAGCCCCTTTCAGCTTTTGGCATGGGAGGAGGGGAGGGAGGGGAGGGTGGTGAAGGTCGATGGGGACTGGGGAGGTGTGAGGGTGACGTTTGTGGGGGTATATTTGCCGGCTGGGAGCAGTAGAAGGATCAAGGAGGATTTTGTTAGGGATCAGTTGGTTTTTTTCTTGGGAGGAATGGCAGAGGTAGGGGTGATAGGGGGTGATTGGAACAGTATTATTAGGAAGAAGGATGTGGAGCCGAGAGGGGCGGGTTGTGAATTGGGCGTGTTGAGGGACGTTTTGGGGAGTGCTGGGGTTGTAGATGTGGTGGGAGGTGGCTGGAAGGTGGACCACACATTTATTAGAAGAGGCTATGCTGCTCACCTTGATAGAATTTATGTGTCTCGGGCTGTGGATGTAGGGGAGGTGAGGTGTGTGGACGTGTGGTTTTCTGACCACAGAGGGGTTGTGGTGGAACTGGCATGGGAGGGATGGTAAGGTGGTATTTGGGTCATTGGAAATTAAATGTGCGGCTTTTGGATGGAGAGGAGGGTAGGGCATGCTTTGAGGAGTGGTGGGAGTGTGTGTGGGTGCAAGGCAAAGTGGTGGAAGATGTGGTAGGATGGTGGGAAGGGGTGGCTAAGCCGGCTATCAGAAAATTCTATAGGGTAAGGGGACGGGAGGAAGCGCAGTGGAGGTATGGTCTGGAGAAGTATTTGGAGGGACAGCTGGGGCTTTGTTGTGAGGGTAGGTCTGGTCGCCATATGGTCGAGATGGAGGAACTTAAGGATAGGCTGCGTGTACTGCAAAATGAGCGTTTTGATGCAATTCGATTACATGGTGGGCTTGAGGAGGCTCTATGGGGTGATAGGCCGTCGGCATGTGTGTTGAGAAATTGTAGAAAACGAAGGGAGGGAATGATGGTATCGAGGATGGTGGTGGAGAATGACGTAGAGGGGTATGCATTGGGGCAGGTAATGAGGTCGACTGAGGCTATAAGTTTATATTTAACATCGTGGTTTCAGAGATACTTAAGGGCGGGGGAATGTGGGGGACTGGAGGGTGATGTTGTGATAGAGGGAATTGTGTAGAAATTGGGAGATGAGGATAGGGAGGAAATGGGGGGGGGGGGTGATTAGTGAGGACGAGGTTTGGGGAGCTGTGAGTGGTTTGAGTAAACGAAAGGCGCCAGAGATGGATGGGATCCCTAATGACTTTTATGTAACTCATTGGGGTATCCTAAAGGAGTGTTTGGTTAGGGTTCTTAATGGTATGAAGGAGAATGGGAGGATGGGGTTGACACAGCATACTGGGGTGGTGGTTTTGGTGGGCAAGGGAGGGGAGAGAGATAGAATCAAGAATTATAGAGGATTATCGTTAATGTGCGCTGATTATAAGATATTTGCAAAAGTGTTGGGGAATAGGATTAAGAGGATGGTTGGAGGAGTGGTAGAGGAAGGGCAGTATGGTATACCTGGCAGGTGTATGGCAAGGGGGCATGAAAGGATTAGGAAATTTATTGAGGACATGGAAGAGGGGGAGGTCCTTGCATTGGATTGGGAGGCAGCATATGATAGTGTGGATAGGGAAATGCTGTGGAGGATTATGAGGAGGCAGGATTTTGGGGAAGAAATTGTAGGCTGGGCTGAGACATTATATAGGGAAGCAAGAGTGAGAGTACAAGTTAATGGGATGGTGGGTGGAGAAGTGTGTATGGAGAAGGGGTTGCGGCAGGGTTGTCCCCTGTCGCAAATGCTTTTTGCATGTCTGCAGGACCCATTGTATAGATTAGTTAAGACAGAAGTGGGAGGGGGGTGTGGGAATTTAAGTGGTGATGGGGGTATTATTGGTTACGTGGATGATACTACGGTGCTGGTGAGGAGGGAGAGGAGTTTGGAGGCTGTAGGAACGATCGTGGGGATTTTTGGGAGAGTGACAGGTATGAGGATTAATAGGGCCAAGTCTCGCCTACTGGAAGTAGGGAAGTGGGTGGGTGGAGGGTTGGGGTTGAGGTGTGGGTGGTCAGTTGCCGATAGATTAAAGATATGTGGTATCATTTTTATGAATGATTTGGGTGAAGCGAGACGTGTTACTGTGGGAGGTGTAATGACTAGGGCAATACAACAGATGAATGGGTGGAGGCCGGGGGGGTTAACTATGATGCAGCGTGTGATTGTGGTGAATGTTTTGGTTTATAGTAAGATATGGCATGTGGCGAGGATTTACCCAATTCTGAAAGGCAATGTTGCGGAGTTGATATGAAGGGTCTTCAGGTATGTATGGGGGTATGGTAGGCATTGGTTGCGAAAGGAAGTTGTAATGAAGAGGGTGGGTTTGGGGGTATGGGGTTAATTAATTTGGAGATGCATGTCATGAGTGTGTATGTGAAGTCCTGCTTTCTGGAGAGGGGAGGGGTACAGGGAAGCGAGTGGGTGGGGTAATGGGGGTATTGAAGAAATGGTGGAGGGGGAAGGAGTTGGACCAGTGTGGGAATATGTTGCGCAGGCTTTTGAGTGTGAGGAATCCGGCGAACGTTACAGATAGTGTATTAGGGAGAATCGGGGGAGGAAGGGAGGTTTATGAGGGGGAAGCGGTGTTTCCAGTGTATAATTGGAAAGGGACATGGAGTGGGTTTGCGGGGTATGTGGTTGAAGGCGAGGTCAAGGGAGGTCATGTTTAGGTTTTTGCATGGGGTACTTGCTTCCAGGGCGGTTTTGTTCAAAATGGGGTTAGCAGGGGATGCCCAGTGTGTTAGATGTGGAGGAGAGGACACGATGTATCATGGGTTATATTTTTGTGATCAACTAGAGGACGTCCGGTATTGGGTGGGGGGAGTAGTAAGAGAAATGGGGGAGGGGGATTAATGCATTGAGGTTTATGTGTTTAGATATAGGGGGTGGAGGGATGTGTTAGGAGGGGGCTCATGTATTTGGCAGTGGATTTTGTGACTGTATCTTGGGCTTTGAGGGAACAACCTGGGAGTGTTCGGATAAGGGCTATTGCTGCAGCTATATATAGAACGAAATGTAGGAACAGGTTATTATATGGGGAGGGGTGGGCTAGGTTTTTTACTACTGGTTATAGGGAACTTACGGTGGGGGGGTTATTGGGGGTGGTAAGTGTGCTACGATGAAAGGGGCTATTTACGTAGGATGGGGTGAGGTAGAGAGAGTGTTTGTCTTGGTTGCATGTAGGCATGAATGTAGAGTGGGAAAGTGTATGTTGTGTTGTGGGGAGGGGGTTGACGGTGGACGACTCATTTTGGGAATGTGTAACCTGACTTTGGACTGGCAGGGGGGAAGGGATGCATGGAGTTGTGTGTCACGTTTTGTGTGATCTCTGGGAGACTGAGGACAGGGGGTTCATTGGGAGGTGGCTTTCCCTGTTTGCAGTCTTTTGGTTTTCTTTCGGGTTTATTTTTTGTCCTATGTATAGCACGGCACTTGAGATAGGATGTTGCTGCTGCAAGTTTTGAGCTAGCAGGATAATTAGGAGTTATGAGTGGATAGTGCACGCTTGTCAGGTCCTGTGAGGCCTTGTGAGTGATGCCTGTGAGGTGCTATTGCTTTGTATTCATGGTAACTTTCAAGATAATGTTATGCATCAAGATTGTAAATATAACAGTTTGTGGGATATTTTCCTTATCATTATTGATATTGTAGTTTTTGTTATTATTCAGAGTGAAATAGGTATATTATGTACCCTGTGGGGTGTTACTAAGTTACATTGTGTTTTACCCTTGTTTTCAAGGGTTTCAGTATGTATTTTATAATGGTGTTTATAAAGGTAAAAAAAAAAAGTTTGAACAAGGTTAATAGAGTGTTCATTATGTAATTAATTATGTCAGGATGATTCATGGTCCTGTATCAATAATAACTCGTGTTTTTTTAGGATGTTTAGTGTCCAGGTTTAGGGAGCTGAACCTTTGGATTTTAAGTCTTTCTGTTAAAAGCATATTGTGAGACATCTTGTGTAATGACAATGTTTATTTTGTGTCATGTCTGAGTAAGCATAATGAAAAACAAATCGATGAATAACTTATAGGAGCTTGTGTGCAACATTTTGATACTGTGTTAGGGATATTTTTTATTTTTTTTTTTGTACAGATATCTTGCTTTGTATGGTGTCTTTCGTTGGGTGTTGCTATGAGTTAGCAGGTATAGTATGGACATATTTTTTCGTGATGAGCGAGTGGGGTTATGTTGACGTCTTGCAATTATTTCATTGTGTCTATGGGGAAGGGGGGGGGACATGTGTCAGGGTGAGCTGTACTTATGATTGTGGATGCGGTCATAGATGGTATCTTTAGTTGTACCATGGAGATGTAATGGTTATTTTGTGTGGGTTTTGGTTAGCGCTTCTTTTGATTATAATAATTGTGTTGGGTTTTGGGGTTGTATTTGATCGAGTGATCTGTTGTTATTATCGTGATAAGTCCTGCTTTTATTCAAGGATTATGTGTATTCTTCCTTATACTATGAGTTAATGTATCATGGGACTTGTTATATTATCTCTTGTTGTTGGGTTGTGTAATGTATGATTGTACATATTTATTATTTTTATATAAAAAAATAGGTGTTGGGGTTGCAGTGTAAAGTTTTCTATGTTTCATAAATATAATTAATTTCTGTTTTTGTCATTATGGTAAGTGGGGTTTGTTTACATCCCACTGTTTGTTTTGAGCCTTTTGGGTGTGAGATGTTATTAAGGTTTACGGTGTATGAACCTTGTATGGTCATTGTTTTGTAGTCAAGTTTTCATTTATAGTGAATGTCATGTTAAAATTTACTGTATTCGTAATGTCAGTTAGTGTGGGTAACTAATGTACTGTTACGTGTTATATCCTTATGGGAGTACTTGTTACTTTTGGTTGTGATTTTTTATTGTATTATTACTATGTATGATGAAATATGTCTTTTAAATAAAATATAAAAAAAAAAAACTCACGTGCAAGAGCCGCAGTACAAAAATGCTCTTCAGTGCCCTAACTGCTCTAAAGGTCACGCAAAAATATTTTTATTTAATCGACACTTTACTGTTTATTACCAGGAACCAATGATTCAGTCCCACTACCGCGAACCATTGGTTGAGTCCCACTACCAGGAACCCGTGGTCCAATCCCACTTCCATGAACCAGCGGTCGAGTCCCACTACTACGAACTAGTGAACGCGTCCCAATATCAGGAACTAATGATTCAATTCACATACCATAAACCAGAGATACATTCCACCTACCAGATCCAAAGGTCCAGTCCAGCTTCCTGAAACCAGTAGTGGAATCCCAACAGCAGAAACCAGAAGTTCAGTCTGAATACCAGGAGCCGAAGTTTCAGTCTGAATGCCAACGAACAAGCTGAGCTACGTGTAATGAAAATTGAGATTCATTGAATCACTTGCCAAAGTTCAGAACCCCCAATGAGGTTCTAATCAAGAAAGTTGTGTCACAGTGAGTTCGGTGCAGCTCTGCAGTTTCTTTCACCACCTACACGAGTGGGGACCAACAACCCGGCGCAATGTTCGAAGTGCAAACAACACTCGACAATACTCTCGCTGCTTCAAGATTTGCAACACAAAGGCTTGTCTTAAGCAACACATGAAATGTGACGATTTCGACTTGATTTCCCATCATGAGGTGAGTTTTCCATATGTTGGATTCTTGTAGACACAAACGTCCTCGTAGTTTCGAAAATTTTGTTTATTTATACTTTAGTTGTATCGGCTGTCCTGTCTAGATTCATGATAACCTTCACAAAGCTCATAGCACTGAGAGGTTCATTCTTCTCACTAACTTTTATAATCTTATAGTGAATGTTCCATTTCGCCGATTGCACTATGTCATTTTAACTCTTATTTTTATTTTCATTTGCTTTTAGAAGAGAGATGCAGAATGGGTCGTGATTGGAACTGGTTTGAAGATTACTCTGAAAAAAATTGTGAGTTCCTGATGAGTGAACTCCGTGTTAATATTCTCTTCTATATAAGGAGCTCAGCAAAAGCTCTCGCTTCACACGATGAGAGTATATCTTGTTACTTTTACTTACAATTAGGTCACACTACATATGTATGTACACATTCATGTATACATACTCATCTGAGTTTTCTTTGGTTTTTCTTAATAGTTCTTGTTCTTATTATTTCCCTTTCATATCCATGAGGAAGTGGAATAAGAATTTTTCCTCTGTAAGCCATGCGTGTTGTAAAGGTCAAATAAAATGCCAGGAGCATTACACCTTACTAAAAATAAAGACAAGAAAACCTTTAGGTTGGGGTGTTTGAATGTGAGTGGATGTGGTGCAGATGACAAGAGATGATTGTAGATGTATTGAATGTAAAGAAGCTGGATGTCCTGGCTCTACATGAAACAAAGCTGAAGGGGGTAAGAGAGTTTCAGTGGGTAGAAATATACGGGATTAGGTCAGGGGTTTCTAATAGAGTTAGAGCTAAGGAAGGAGTAGCAATAATGTTGAAAGATCAGTTATGGCAGGAAAAGAGGGAATTTAAATGTATACATTCAAGGATTATATGGAGTAAAATACGTTTCGGATGTGAAAAGTGGGTTATGGTAAGTGTTTATGCACCTGGTCATCTTCGCAGAGGGCTCCTTGCAGTCTTAGGCCCAACAGGAATCAGCCTTAGGCCCGTTGTTGTTTATAATGTATATCAATGACCTTGATGAGGAAATTACTAGTGATATGAGCAAATTCGCCTATGACACGAAGAAAGGAAGGATAATTGATTCAAACATAGATGTCAGGGAACTTCAGGAGGATTTAGACAAGCTCAATTCATGGTCAGAAAAGTGGCAGATGAAGTTCACTGTAGATAAATGCAAGGTTCAGAAGCTCAGGAGTATCCATAACCCAAGCACTTATAGCACTTAGCCATACAGATTGCGAAAAGGACTTGGAGGTTATGGTAAGCAGCAACCTTTACAGATCGCTTGTTGTATCAAGGCTGGAATATTGCTGCACACTAACTGCACCTTTCAAGGCGGGTGAAATTGCTGACCTTGAAAATGTGCAGAGAACCTTCACGGATTGTGAAGGACCTGCCTAGTATGGGCCAACAGGCCTGCTGCAGTGTTCCTCCTTTCTTATGTTCTTATGTTCTTATTGAATTAGAGCATTGAATCTCCACTCTCTGGAGAGACGTAGAATGAGGGGAGATATCATCGAGGTGTACAAGTGGATGATGGGCATAAACAAAGGAGATATTAATAAAATACTGAGGATATCGAACCAAGTAAGAACGAGAAATAACGGATTTAAATTGGATAAATTTAGATATAGAAAGGACATAGGCAGTACTGGTTTTGAACAGAGTTGTAGATGCGTGGAACAATCTTCCGAGTAGGGTGATAGAGGCAAGGACCTTGGGTGGCTTTAAAAGAGATTGGACAAATATATGAGTGGGAGGGGCTGGGTTTGATTAGTGTCGTGAGTAAGAACATAAGAACATAAGAATGGAGGAACACTGCAGAAGGCCTACTGGCCCTACAAGGCAGGTCCATATCAAAACCACCACTACCTAAGAATTTATTCCCGTACTCACGACACCAATCAAACCAAGCCCTCCCACTCATATATTTGTCCAATCTCTTTTAAAGCCACCAAGGTCCTAGCTTCTATCACGGTACTCGGAAGATTGTTCCACGCATCTACAACTCTGTTCGAAAACCAGTACTTGCCTATGTCCTTTCTAAATCTAAATTTATCCAATTTAAACTCCGTTATTTCTGGTTCTTACTTGGTTCGATATCCTCAGTATTTTACTAATATCTCCTTGTTTATGCCCATCATCCACTTGTACACCTCGATGATATCTCCCTCATTCTACGCTCTCCAGAGAGTGGAGATTCAATGCTCTAAGTCTATCTTCATACGGGAGATTTCTTATACTGTAAATCATTTTAGTCATTCTTCTTTGTATGTTCTCCAATGAATCTATATCCATCCTGTAGTAAGGAGACCAAAACTGAGCTGCATAATCCAAATGAGGTCTCACTAGTGTGAGTACAGGAGTGAATTCTTGGGTAGTGGTGGTTTTGATAAGGACCTGCCTTGTATGGGCCAGTATTCCTTCTGCAGTGTTCCTCCATTCTTATGTTCTTATGTTCCTGAAGTTCTATGGCATCTATGTTTGAATCAATTATCCTACCTATCTTCGTGTCGTCGGCGAATTTGCTCATATCACTAGTAGAAGGTAAAAACATTGTTGTTGTTAAGGAAGGTAAAAACATTGTTGTTGTTGGGGACAGTCAGGTTAGGTATATGGATAGGGCTTTCTGTTTGATTGATAGGAGTAGGAGACAGAGGGTTTGCTTTCCTGGGGCTGGGATGGAGGATATTGTTAGCCGTCTGGACGACATCATGAGAGGTAATGGGAGTAATCCTATTATCTGTCTCAGTGCTGGAGGCAACGATGTTGGCAGACGTAGGAGTGAGGACCTGACTAGCAGGTTTAGGTCAGCAATAGACATAATTAGGAAGGGTGGGAACCCTGTCATATGTGGTATTTTGCCAAGGAGAGGAGTTGGAAATGAATGGCTGTCCAGGGCAATTGGTGTCAATTGCTGGCTGGACAAATACTGTAAGGAAAATTCAGTAACATTCATTGACAACTGGGACCTCTTTCTATGGCAGAAATGACATGTATGCCAGGGATGGGGTTCACTTATCCAGGTCTGGGGTGGGGGCACTGGCAACTGCAGTGGAGGGAGCTGTTAGGGCTTTAAACTAGAAATAGTTAGTGGTATGGGTTTTGGGGGAAAACAGAGAAGTCCCAGTGTAGTAATATTATAAGTTGTAGGAGAACTAGTAATAGGCAGAATAAGGTGGATAGTGGAAAGCTAGTACACTAGATGACAAGGACAGTAATAGGTATAGTGGAAAACAGAGATGAGCAGGAAGGGGAAAGAGAAAGGAGGGTCTCTAAATATATATTACACCAATAGTCGTAGTGTAGGAATAAGATGGACGAGTTGGAGATTAGTTGCAAGTACGGGTAATATTGATGTTTTTGCAATAACTGAGACATGGTTTAATATGAAAATCGGGACTTGCCTGCCGAATGTCACATTCAGGGTTTTAAATTGTTCCAAGTAGACAGAAGTATCGGGAAAGGGGTGGGTGGCACTCTATGTCCGTGATCATTTAAATTGTTGCATAAAACGGGTATAAAGTCTGAATTAACACATACAGAGTCTGTCTGGATAGAATTTTCAGAGGGGTGTGAAAATTGATTTTAGGCGTGATTTACCGTCCTCCAAACTTAGATAGGGAACAAGGGAGACTACTTTGGGAGGAAATTGTTAAGGCCACAAGACACGATAACGTAGTAATTTAGGGACTTTAACTTTAGTCAGATTGATTGGAATTTCAGACAGGGAATTTAGAATCTAACGACTTTTAGAAGTAGTTCAGGATTGCTTTTGAAGCAGTTTGTAACAGAACCTACAAGGGGAAATAACTACTTGACTTGGTTCTGGCAAGCAAGGAAACCCTTGTTAATAATTTAGAAATTACAGAGGAACTCGGCCTGCTGACCACAAGTCAATTACCTTTAGCATTGAATGGATGTATGATAGTAGGGATAATTCAGTAATGGTCCCAGATTTTCGCTTAGCAGATTATAATGACTTAGAGAACACTTATCAACTGTGGACTGGGGTGAAGAAGAGAGGATCAATATGACAGTTTTCTTAACACTATACAGGCTGCCCAAAGAACATTTATCCCGAATAAAGAAATTAGATCAAGTAGAAATGACCCAAAATGGATGAATAATAGGCTCAAATATCTTTTAGGGCAGAAGAAAGGAATTTATAGGCGCATAAAAAGAGGTGAGGGTCATCTTATAAATCAGTATACTGACATTAAGAGGGACGTTAAAAGGGAATAAGAAAAGCTAAACGGGACTATGAAATTAAAGTTGCTAGGATTCAAAACTAACCCAAAAGTTTTTTCCAGGTTTATAGAACAAAAGTTAGGATAAGATAGGTCCCCTTAAAAATAACTTTGGGCATCTTACTGACAAGGAGAATGATATGTGCTCTATTTTTAATAATTATTTTCCTCGGTTTTCACACAGGAAGACATTAATAATATCCCAGTAATTAATTTTACAGAGGCCCAGAAGAAGATAAATTATGTAATATCACAGTCACTAGCGAAATGATTATGAAACAGCTGGACCGACTGAAACAAAATAAATCGCCTGGTCCTGATGAGCTTTTGCAAGGGTTCTTAAGGAATGCAAATGGAACTCTGTGAACCAATATCTAACATTTTAATTTATCTCTTCACACAGGTGTAGTGTCTGATATGTGGAAGATAGCTAATGTAATTCCTATTTTTAAAGCAGGGGACAAGTCACTCCGTCAAACTACCGCCCAATAAGCCTGACCTCAATTGTAGGCAAATTACTAGAGTCAATTATAGCTGATATTATTAGAAGCCATCTAGATAACCATAATATGATTAATGATACCCAGCATGGATTCACGAGGGCCGTTCCTGCCTATCTAATTTATTAACCTTCTTCAGTAAAGCTTTTGAGGCTGTTGATCACGATAAAGAATTCGATATTGTTTATTTAGACTTTAGTAAGGCTTTTGATAGAGTACCGCACCAGAGACTGTTAAAGAAAGTGGCAGCTCATGGCATTGGGGGAAAAGTGCTGTCATGGATCGAGTCATGGCTCACCAATAGGAAGCAGAGAGTGTGCATAAATGGGGTTAAATCCGAATGGGGACTTGTAACAAGTGGTGTTCCACAGGGATCAGTCTTAGGCCCATTGTTATTTATAATATATATCAATGACCTTGATGAGGGAATTACTAGTGATATGAGCAAATTCGCCGACGACACGAAGATAGGTAGGATAATTGATTCAAACATAGATGTCATAGAACTTCAGGAAGATTTAGACAAACTTAATTCGTGGTCAGAAAAGTGGCAGATGCAGTTCAATGTAGATAAATGCAAGGTTCTGAAGCTCGGGAGTGTCCATAACCCAAGCACTTATAAGTTAAATAACGTAGAACTTAGCTATACAGATTGGAGAAGGACTTGGGGGTAATGGTAAGCAGCAACCTTAAACCAAGACAGCAATGCCTAAGCGAGTAATAAGGCAAATAGATTACATAAGAACATAAGAACATAAGAAAGGAGGAACACTGCAGCAGGCCTGTTGGCCCATACTAGGCAGGTCCTTCACAATCCGTCCCACTAACAGAATATTTGCTCAACCCAATTTTCAATGCTACCCAAGAAATAAGTTTTGACAATTCTACCCACTCATGCGCGAGTCCCACTCAAATCCAACCCCTCTCACTCATGAATTTATCCAACCTAAATTTGAAACTACCCAAGGTCCTAGCTTCAATAACCCTACTAGGCAGACTGTTCCACTCATCAACTACCCTATTTCCAAACCAATACTTTCCTATATCCTTTCTAAATCTAAACTTATCTAACTTGAATCCATTATTACGGGTTCTCTTGGAGAGATATCCTCAAGACCTTATTTATATCCCCTTTGTTAATACCCATTTTCCACTTGTATACCTCGATCATGTCTCCCTCATTCTACGTCTTACAAGTGAATGTAATTTTAGGGTCTTCAATCTTTCTTCGTAAGGAAGATTTCTAATGCTATGTATTAATTTAGTCATTCTACGCTGAATGTTTTCTAACGAATTTATGTCCATTCTGTAATATAGAGACCAGAACTGAGCTGCGTAATCTAGGTGAGGCCTTACTAATGATGTATAAAGCTGTAATATAACCTCTGGACTTCTGTTGCTAACACTTCTGATATAAATCCCAGTAATCTATTTGCCTTATTACGTACGCTTAGGCATTGCTGTCTTGGTTTAAGGTTGCTGCTTACCATCACCCCAAGTCCTTCTCGCAATCTGTATGGCTAAGTTCTACGTTATTTAACTTATAAGTGCTTGGGTTATGGACACTCCCGAGCTTCAGAACATTGCATTTATCTACATTGAACTGCATCTGCCACTTTTCTGCACGAATTAAGTTTGTCTAAATCTTCCTGAAGTTCTATGACATCTATGTTTGAATCAATTATCCTACCTATCTTCGTGTCGTCGGCGAATTTGCTCATATCACTAGTAATTCCCTCATCAAGGTCATTGATATATATTATAAATAACAATGGGCCTAAGACTGATCCCTGTGGAACACCACTTGTTACAAGTCCCCATTGGGATTTAACCCCATTTATGCACACTCTCTGCTTCCTATTGGTGAGCCATGACTCGATCCATGACAGCACTTTTCCCCAATGCCATGAGCTGCCACTTTCTTTAACAGTCTCTGGTGCGGTACTCTATCAAAAGCCTTACTAAAGTCTAAATAAACAATATCGAATTCTTTATCGTGATCAACAGCCTCAAAAGCTTTACTGAAGAAGGTTAATAAATTAGATAGGCAGGAACGGCCCTCGTGAATCCATGCTGGGTATCATTAATCAAAATATGGTTATCTAGATGGCTTCTAATAATATCAGCTATAATTGATTCTAGTAATTTGCCTACAATTGAGGTCAGGCTTATTGGTAGTTTGACGGTAGTGACTTGTCCCCTGCTTTAAAAATAGGAATTACATTAGCCATCTTCCACATATCAGACACTACACCTGTTTGAAGAGATAAATTAAAATGTTAGATATTGGTTCACAGAGTTCCATTTTGCATTCCTTAAGAACCCTTGCAAAGCTCATCAGGACCCGGCATTTATTTTGTTTCAGTCGGTCCAGCTGTTTCATAATCATTTCGCTAGTGACTGTGATATTACATAATTTATCTTCTGGGCCTCTGTAAAATTAATTACTGGGATATTATTAATGTCTTCCGTGTGAAAACCGAGAGAAAATAATTATTAAAAATAGAGCACATATCATTCTCCTTGTCAGTAAGATGCCCAAAGTTATTTTTAAGGGGACCTATCTTATCCCTAACTTTTGTTCTATAAACCTGGAAAACTTTTGTTAGTTTTTGAATCCCTAGCAACTTTAATTTCATAGTCCCGTTTAGCTTTTCTTATTCCCTTTTAACGTCCCTCTTAATGTCAGTATACTGATTTATAAGATGACCCTCACCTCTTTTAGCGCTATAAATTCCTTTCTTCTGCCCTAAAAGATATTTGAGCTTATTATTCATCCATTTTGGGTCATTTCTACTTGATCTAATTTCTTTATACGGATAAATGTTCTTTGGGCAGCCTGTATAGTGTTAAGAAAACTGTCATATTGATACCTCTCTTCTTCACCCCAGTCAACAGTTGATAAGTGTTCTCTAAGTCCACTATAATCTGCTAAGCGAAAATCTGGGACCATACTGAATTATCCATACTATCATACATCCATTCAATGCTAAAGGTAATTGACTTGTGGTCGCTTGAGCCAGTTCCTCTGTAATTTCTAAATTATTAACAAGGGTTTCCTTGCTTGCCAGAACCAAGTCAAGTAGGTTATTTCCCTTGTAGGTTCTGTTACAAACTGCTTCAAAAGCAACTCTGAACTACTTCTAAAAAGTCGTTAGATTCTAAATTCCCTGTCATGAAATTCCAATCAATCTGACTAAAGTTAAAGTCCCCTAGAATTACTACGTTATCGTGTCTTGTGGCCTTAACAATTTCCTCCCAAAGTAGTCTCCCTTGTTCCCTATCTGGGATTTATATCAAGAAGTGTTAGCAACAGAAGTCCAGAGGTTATATTACAGCTTTATACATCATTAGTAAGGCCTCACCAGATTAGCA
This sequence comes from Cherax destructor, assembly GCA_009830355.1. Taxonomy (NCBI): domain Eukaryota; kingdom Metazoa; phylum Arthropoda; class Malacostraca; order Decapoda; family Parastacidae; genus Cherax; species Cherax destructor. The sequence continues at coordinate 43,731 of WNWK01016169.1, forward strand.
GCTCAGTCTGGTCTCCATATTACAGAATGGACATAAATTGTTAGAAAACATTCAGGTAGAATGACTAAATTAATACATAGCATTAGAAATCTTCCTTACGAAGAAAGATTGAAGACACTAAAATTACATTCACTTGTAAGACGTAGAATGAGGGGAGACATGATCGAGGTATAAAGTGGAAAATGGGATTAACAAAGGGGATATAAATAAGGTCTTGAGGATATCTCTCCAAGAGAGAACCCGCAATAATGGATTCAAGTTAGATAAGTTTAGATTTAGAAAGGATATAGGAAAGTATTGGTTTGGAAATAGGGTAGTTGATGAGTGGAACAGTCTGCCTAGTAGGGTTATTGAAGCTAGGACCTTGGGTAGTTTCAAATTTAGGTTGGATAAATTCATGAGTGAGAGGGGTTGGATTTGAGTGGACTCAGCATGAGTGGGTAGAATTGTCAAAGCTTATTTCTTGGGTAGCATTGAAAATTGGGCTGAGCAAATATTCTGTTAGTGGGACGGATTGTGAAGGACCTGCCTAGTATGGGCCAACAGGCCTGCTGCAGTGTTCCTCCTTTCTTATGTTCTTATGTTCTTAATTCCCTCGTCAAGGTCATTGATATATATTATAAACAACAACGGGCCCAAACCGATCCCTGTGGAACGCCACTTGTTACAGATCCCCACTCAGATTTAACCCCATTAATGCACACCTCTGCTTCCTATTGGTGAGCTAGACTCGATCCATGAAAACACTTTTCCTCCAATGCCGTGAGCAGCCACTTTCTTTAACAGTCTCTGATGTGGTACTCTATCAAAAGCCTTACTAAAATCCAAATAAACAATATCGAATCTTTATCATGATCAACTGCCTCAAAAGCCTTACTGAAAAAGTTAATAAATTAGTTAGGCAGGAACGGCCCCTGGTGAATCCATGTTGAGTATCATTAATCAAATTATGCCTATCGAGATGGCTTCTTATGTTATCAGCTATAATCGACTCTATAATCAGCTATAATCGACGTAGAACTTAAGAACATAAGAACATAAGAAAGGAGGAACACTGCAACAGGCCATTGGCCCATACTTGGCAGGTCCATGTCAAACCAACCCACCAACAAAAATATTTGTCCAACCTATCCCCATCCAAGGAACAAACCCTGACAACCCCCCATCCCCCCAACAATTGTGCAAATCCCGTTCAAATCCAACCCTCTCATTCACAAGAAAACTGAAATAAGGAACACTGCAGCAAGCCAACTGGTCCACGCTAGGCAGGTCCCCTAAAACCCAAAACCAATCCCACAAACAAAAACTCCTACCCAACCCACCTACTCCATCCTTGGAATATGCTTCGATAATCAGGGCATTATAAAACAGGGTACCTTGACCACATGAAGTATATTGATCATGTGCAAGCTGAAGCAGAGCTGAATCGCGGGCATTGCAAAGCCACAATCAGACTCAACCTAGTGACAACCCGTCTAGTTCTTCCCCCCGCATCCCTACGACAGATGACAGTCCTGTAAGGCTCCATACTTATGGCCTGAGACCCGGACAGCAGACATTTCTGTGACATTGACATACCTACTGACTTGTCCGACTCCTACGCTAGCTACGCTAATTGTTTGCTTGCAGAAATGGGGATTAATGCGCACACATTGTATAGTTAGAAAATAATGGAGTCAGGGTGGACAACACCATGTAAATACGTAAAATTTATTCTTAGAGGGATGTGCAGTCAAGTTGACGTCTGGCCCTGTGGACAACCTGTATATAGAAGACTCTAGTTCCTTTTCAGCGTTGGGTTGTTCTGTCTTCTGTCCAGCTGTGCGGGGGCCGATTTTCTCTTCCCCCCCTTTCCTTTTTGGGGGGGGGTTTTTTCGGCCTGCACCCGGGAATTTCCTATTGTAAATGTCAGGTGACCGGAAGATTTCCTGGGTAACC
>WNWK01016170.1:0-45668 GCA_009830355.1 Cherax destructor
CTGCAACCACAATTAGGTGAGTACAATTAGGTGAGTACACATAGCTTGGAGCTTTGAAGTGCTAATTGCAGTTGATGGAAAGTGTCTAGTCATTATATATGTGTATATATATTATAGAACAATAGTAATAGACAATTTTCTTTATTGTTGGTTGGTGTAAACAAGTTTTGTAAACAATATAATGATACTAATGTTTGTGCGATTATTGTGTTGCATACGAGTGTATATATATACATTGCACCTCACTTTGGTCTCACAGGCCACATAAGTTATGTAAAAAAATAAAATAGTGGAAAAAACAAGAAACCTACGAAAAGAAGTAAACCAAAGTTTACCGGGCGAGCGGCATTTGCCGCTGTTGCCATACACGGCTCATTTTTTGCCAACTTTACGCCTCTATATCTCGGTAAATACTGATCGCAAATTTTTTTGGGGGAGATTTAAACAATCAGAAAAATAATCTTAACATTTTGATAAGAAAAAATATTTTTTTTTTTTCGAATATTTCCCGACATAGAATGACAGTTTCAGAGAGGGGCCTCCGACAGTCAAAGGGTTAAGGGGAAGGGGTTGCAAAGGGCGGAAATAGTTTGGTTTCCTTACTATAATATTTATGTTGTAAATTATGTACATTATGTAATAAGGTATCTTGTTCTAAAGTTCGGTTTCATAATAATAGCCTTAGCTGCACATGCCTGTGAGCTATATGTTGTTTGTGGGGATATGTAATGAGATGTACTTTGGCGAGGTGTATCTGGTTTCTAGTTGTATTCATGTATGGTTTCAAATAAAAAAAAAAAGTTTTCATAGGATTCTGTTTTCGACGACTTTTTCCGTCAAAATTTTGTCTCAGTTTTCATACATCACGTTGGTTTTCGTAGAGTTGAAAATGTTCCGTACCAGATGCGTCCGCCTGCCAGCTCACGTCACTCGGCCACTCAAGCGTCCACACAAAGCATCCCATGCATTCGTAACTCAGTCTGCCTTTGTTTCTGGTGAGAGAGTCCATGGGGTTGGATGTGAGTGGCCAGGATGTGGAAGAGTTGGTGGACGACCACAGGGAAGAGCTAACCACTGAAGAGCTGCAAGACCTTCAACTGGAACAGCAACAGACTGCAGCTGAGGAAATTGCTTCAGAGGAGGAGGAAGAGAGAGGAGAGAATGTGCCTTTTTCAGTGATTAAGGACATATGTGCAAAGTGGAGTGAGTTGCAAAGTTTTGTGGAGAAATATCACCCTAACAAAGCTGTTGCAAGCCGTGTCTGCAACATGTTCAATGACAATGCCTTGTCCTATTTTAGGCAAATCTTAGAGATGCTAGAAACAGACATCTCTGAACAGTTTTTTTGTGCGACAGGGGTACAGTGACTCTCAAGCTGGTCCTAGTGCCAGTAAAAGACAAAGAAGGGACGTAACCCCAGATAGGGCCTTGATACCTGAAGTCCTTATGGAAGGGGATTCCCCTTCCAAACAATAACCTCTCCTCCTCCCTCTCCCCTCCTCCCTCTCCCCTCCTCCCTCTCCCCTCCTCCCTCTCCCCTCCTCCCTCTCCACTCCTCGCCGTCTTCCATACGCCATCAAGTCTTCAATAAAGGTAAAAGTGATGTTAAATGTTCATTTATCCATTTCATTAGTCATTTATATTTATTTCTCTTTGTTTTCTGTATGGAAAACTAGAGTTATTCTCTATAAAATGTATTTTTTGTTTATATTTTTAGGTGTCTGGAATGGATTAATTGGATTTACATTATTTCTTATTTGAAATTTTGCTTCAGTTTTCGTACAATTCAGTTTTCGTCAGACTTTTTGGAACAGATTAATCACGAAAACCGAGGTTCCACTGTAATAGGATGTAAAAGAAAGAAACTATAAAAGAAAATCTTTCTCTACTAGTTAAAAAATCTGAGGTACATACATCCTTTGACATTACTAAAAAGAATTCAAAGTTAAAACTACAAAAAAGTAAAAATCAATTGAACACCTAAAACAACTTAATAAATAACCATTTTAAAAGAAATAAACTCGGTTAGGTACATAACCTTCCTTTTTCAGATTAAACTATTGTTTAATTTATATTCTATTCAATTTAAATTTATTAGGAGTCAGAGTTGGTACATTCTTACCACCTCTGACTCCAGCAACCCAAGAATTGCTTCTGACTCCGACTCCACAGTCCTGTGACTTTCTTGGGTTATCCTAGGTGGCTAACTCTCTGAGTTAAAAAATCTGAACAAATCTTATCTTAACTAATTCAGAGACAAATTGGAGTTACTGAATTGAAAGATATCAAAAGAGTTTTTGACATAATTAATTGTTATTAGGATTACATAAAGGAAGCACCTGGCAGAGAGGGAGTCTTTGGAGTTATCTGGTAGGGAGTTCAAGATTTTGGAACTTTTTATGCACATTGACTGATGCCTAGTAAACACACTACTATACAATAGTGATCAAGTTGTCTAGTAAGTTTCACAAGAATACAGGAGTGAAGGAGCACTACAGTAGGCCTACTAGCCCATGCCAAGCAGATCCATCTCCCACTTACATGGATATGTTGTGGTGTGTGTGTAATGTTGACGGGGTTCTCTCCCAGGCATATTATCAATAATGACCATTTATTAAAAGACCAGTACTTCCCTCTATCCTTTCTAAATCTAAATTACTGCAACGTGAATCCATTGCTGCAAGTCTTCTCCTGGTTAAGTACTTTTAGCACATTATTTATATCCCTTTATGTACTCCTGTTGGCCATTGTCATTTATACTCTTCAGTCATATCCCTTAATTCTATGACTTTCCAAAGAATGCAAATTCATTGCCTTCAGCCTGTCTTCTCAGGAAAGGCTCCTAATACATGGAATTAGCTTTGTTATTTTTCTCTGTATATTACTCGGTACACATGTCTGTTCTGTAATATGAAGACCAGAACTGAGTAGCAAAATCTAGATGAGGCCTAACCAAAGACATATAAAGCTGAAGTATAGCCTATTATTTATACTTCTTGATATGAAGCAAAGACCTCTATTAGCTTTATTGTGAACACTTTTGCACTGTTGTTTTGGCTTTAAATTTTGCTAATCAGATCTCTTAGAAAGGGATGTGTGATGTCACCATGGTTGTTCAACATATTTATAGAAGGGGTTGTAAGAGAAGTGAATGCTCGGGTGTTGGTAAGAGGTGTGGGATTAAAAGATGAAGAATCTAACACAAAGTGGGAGTTATCACAGTTGCTTTTTGCTGATGACACTGTGCTTGTGGGAGATTCTGAAGAGAAGTTGCAGAGGTTGGTGGACGAGTTTGGTAGGGTATGTAAAAGAAGGAAATTAAAAGTCATCTTAAGAAAGAGTGAGGTGATGAGGATAATAAAAAATTTAGGTAATGAAAGATTGGATATCAGATTGGAGGGAGGAAGCATGGAGGAAGTGAATATATTCAGATATTTGGGAGTAGACTTTTCAGCAGATGGGTCTATGAAAAATGAGGTGAATCATAGATTGATGAGGGTGAAAAAGATGAATAGTGCACTGAGGAGTCTGTTTAGACAAAGAATGTTATCCATGGAAGCAAAGAGAGGAATGTATGACAGTATAGTTATACCAACGCTCTTATATGGGTGTGAAGCATGGGTGGTGAATGTTGCAATAAGAAGCCTGGAGACAGTGGAGATGTCGTGTCTGAGGGCAATGTGCAGTGTGAATATAATGCAGATTCTGTAGTTTGGAAATTAGGAGGAGGTGCAGGGTTACTAAAAGTATTATCCAGAGGACTGAGGAGGTATTGTTGTGGTGGTTCAAATATTTAGAGAGGATGGAACGAAATAGAATGACTTGGAGAGCATATAAATCAGTAGTGGAAGGAAGGCAGGGTAGGGGTCGGCCTAGGAAAGGTTGTAGGGAGGAGGTAAAGGAGGTTTTGTGGGCAAGAAACTTGGACTTCCAGCAAGCATATTAGATAGGAGTGAGTGGAGACAGATGGTTTTTATGACTTTGATGTGCTAATGGAGTGTGAGTATGGTAACATGAAGGGATTCAGGGAAACGGGCAGGCTGGACTTAGAGTCCTGGAGGTAGAAAGTACAGTGCCTGCACTCTGAAGGAGGGGTGGTGATAAATTACAGTTTTATAACTGTATTGTAGGTGCACCTCTGGCAAGACAGTGATGGAGTGAATGATGATGAAAGTGTTTCTTCTTTTTTGGGGTCACTCTGCCTTGGTGGGAAATTGCTGATGTGTTAATAAAAAAATAACCTTCATCACACAAGGATGTGTGATGTCACCATGGATGTTAAATATATTTATAAATGGGGTTGTAAGAGAAGTGAATGCACGGGTGTTGGCAAGAGGTGTGGGGTTAAAAGATAAAGAATCTAACACAAAGTGAGAGTTGTCACACCTGTTTTTTGCTGATGACACTGTGCTTTTGGGAGATTCTGAAGAGAAGTTGCAGAGATTGGTGGATGAGTTTGGTAGGGTATGTAAAAGAAGGAAATTGAAAGTGAATATAGGAAAGAGTAAAGTGATGAGGATAACAAAAAGATTAGGTGATGAAAGATTTGATATCAGATTGGAGGGAGAGAGTATGGAGGAGGTGAATGTATTCAGATATTTAGGAGTGGATGTGTCAGCAGATGGGTCTATGAAGGATGAGGTGAATCACAGAATTGATGAAGGTAAAAGGGTAAGTGGTGCACTTAGGAGTCTGTGGAGACAAAGCACTTTGTCCGTGGAAGCAATGAGGGGAATGTATGAGAGTATAGTTATACCAACACTCTTATATGGGTGTGAAGCATGGGTGGTGAATGTTGCAACGAGAAGGCTGGAGGCAATGGAGATGTCATGTCTGAGATCAATGTGTGGTGTGAATATAATGCAGCGAATTCGTAATGTTTAAATTAGGAGGAGGTGCGGGATTACCAAGACTATTATCCAGAGGGCTGAGGAGGGGTTGTTGAGGTGGTTTGGACATGTAGAGAGGATGGAACAAAGTAGAATGACTTCGAGAGTGTATAAATCTGTAGTAGAGGGAAGGCGTGGTAGGGGTCGGCCTAGGAAAGGTTGGAGGGAGAGGGTAAAGGAGGTTTTGTGTGCGAGGGGCTTGGACTTCCAGCAAGCATGCATGAGCGTATTTGATAGGAGTGAATGGAGACAAATGGTTTTTAATACAGTGGTACCCCGACTTACGATATTTTTTCATTCCAGAATGCTGTTCAAGTGCCATTACCAAACGAATTTATCTCCATAAGAAATGATATAAAATAGACTAGTCCTTTTAGACCCCCAAAATTACACTTACAAAAGCATTTAAAAAAATAAACTTACATAAAAGGGTGAGTTTGGGGACCATCGTAAGTCGGGGTACCACTGTACTTGACGTGCTGTTGGAGTGGAAGCAAAGTAACATTTATGAAGGGATTCAGGGAAACCGGCAGGCCGGACTTGAGTTCTGGAGATGGGAAGTACAGTGCCTTCACTCAAAAGGAGGGATGTTAAATGTTGCAATTTTATAACTGTAGTGTAAGCATGCCTCTGGCAAGACAGTGATGGAGTGAATGATGATGAAAGTTTTTCTTTTTTGGGCCACCCTGCCTTGGTGGGAAATGGCTGATGTGTTAATAAAAAAAAATAATATAAAACCTTCAACTATGATTTATTGAAGGCAAATAATCTACATACAGTGGACCCCCGAGTTTCGTAAAAACATCACTCCTGAAGTCTGCTCAAGTGCCATTACCGAACGAATTTACTCCCTTAAGGAAAAATGTCACGTAGATTAGTCTATTTCAGACCCCCAAAAATACTTTTCCACAAGCACTTACAATATTATACTTACATAAATGTATGATTTCCGGGGTTTACGAAACTCGGGGGTCCACTGTATATGGTAAAATTCCATAGTTTACCGGTACGTATTTTTGGGCCTATGATGTCTTGGACTGGATTAATTTTTTGTAGGTTATAGGCACTCCTCATTAAGAACATAAAAATGAAGGAACTTCACAGTAGGCATATGGCCCATGCTAGGAAATCCATTCCCCTTATCTGTAACTCTAATGCCAAACCAGTGTTTTCCTGTATCCTCTCTAAATTTAAATTTGTCCAACTTGAATCCATTGCTTTGAGTCTCGTCTTGGTTAGATACTTCCAGTATGTTATTTATATCCTTATTTATTCCTTTTATTTCCTATGTACACTTCAATCATACAGTATCTCCTATAATTCTACATCTTTCCAGAAAGTGCAGTCTCAGTGCCTTCTGACTAAATTTTGTAGGAAATGTTTCTAAAACATAGGATCAAATTCATCATCCATCTTTGTGTGTATTTTCCAGCACATTTACATCTATTCTGTATTATGGAGACCAAAACTGAGGTAGCAGAAGCTATGAAGCCTATTCCATTCAAGGAAGGTGCCTTGATGTTGGTGAAAGGATCTTGATCCAAGGAATTGGAACTGAATTCCTATTCCTCCCATCATATTTCAGGTGATGTCTGACCTTTGAGAGTTTAGTGTTTTCCCATGATACGTAATGGTAATCTAAAGCCTAACATTCTTTTGGGAGGTGACATATAAGGGCATTTTAAATACATAAGTTCCTACAGAAAGGGTTAATTGACACTAGTGGTGTGTTGTCAAGGATCCACATTTATAATAGAGTTCTGAGAATTGTGTGAGTAGTGTCAGTGATCTGTGTGGCTGCTTGCACTGTAATTGATAAGTGTAGGGATAATGTCTGTCTTGTGGAAAGTATATTAGCATGGTAGATTTTTGTGTATAATTAACCACATTATGTGTTATGTAAATGTAACTAGATTATTTAGTAAAGGAAGAAAATCTCATGCTAAATAGATGGAAAAACATTCAAAGCTATTCCTTATTTATCACTTTCTTGTTTAATATACAGTTAGTTATTTTTTCCAATTTCAGACAAATATGGCATCTGACAGTGATGTAGAGGTAAGTGATGTTTTTTTTTAACTTGAAACAGCATTGTTCTCAGCATTATAATGATAAACATCCATTGATACAGTGGACCCTCGGTTAACGAAAGGTCCCGTTAACGAAAGCTTCGGAAACCGAAAGCTTTTTTCGTAATCGGTTAGCGAAAAATTCCTCGGTTACCGAAAGGTATTAGACGTGTCCGCCTGCTCCGCGCTTGCCTGGACCGGATTAATTTCGTTAACCGAGGGTCCACTGTATAGCTTAGCATGGCATAATAATGACACAGTGTGAGGGTTATTGTATTAACCCTTTCAGGGGTATTGACATACTAGTACGGCTTACGCCCTGGGGTTATTGACGTACTAGTATGCCTAAATTCTAGCACCCTCAAATCAAGCAGAAACAGGCGGTTAGGCCTAGATGGGATAGAATGGGTCTGTGCGGTCAGTGTGCGCAGTATAAAAAAAATTCCTGCACCACACAGTGCATAATAAGGAAAAAAAAAACTCTGACCGTATTTTTGGTTTAAAACTGCGACTTTGCAGTCTATTTTCGTATGGTATTTATTGATGTATTCTCGTTTTTTTGGTCTCATTTGATAGAATGGAAGATATACTACAGAAATAGAGATGATTTTGATTAGTTTGACAATGATAAGTACCTTGAAATTGAGCTCAAACTAGCAAAAATGTTCGATTTTTGATGATGTTCAAGAGTAAACAAATCACACCATGCGTCCAATACACATCAACTGGTAAGTCTAATATTCATGCACAAGTGCTCTGATATTGTTTATACCATTTTTACAATGATGCACTTATATACATAACAGTAAATCCTTTTTTTTTTTTGTGAGAAAAATTCAAAATGATAAGCAAAAGTAATGTAAGAGGGGCCTAAAAACGTGACTAATGAACAGAGACGATGTTATTTTAGTGCCAGGAATGTCTGCCTTGTTTATTCTGGACCCTATTTTGAAATTTGCATCGTTTGAAATTTGTGTGAAATTGGCCAAATTGCCATTTTCTGACCACTATTTTGGGTAGTTGTAATTGGTAAATAGGCGGTTTCTTGTACTTAATCGATGGAAGAATTGGAGTTCTAGCGAAATAGCTATAATTTTAGTAAACTGAAACATTGGAATTTGCTGAAAATAGGGCTCAAAGTGGGCGAAATCGCCGATGCGTAAATGTCATCCATACCGATAATTTCGCGGAAGCATAATTCCGTTAGTTTTCGATCAAATTTCATAATTTTTTTGCGGCGTTATTATCGGAAAAAGATTCTCTATCATTTCATAAGAATTTTTTTTTTTTTTTTTAAATTCTTGGACCCTGAGAACGAGTTTTGGAGACCAACCCCTTGGACCCTAAAAGGGTTAATATGTTTTGCCTGCTAGGGACATTATCAATTCATACAGAGACAAGTCAAATATGAGGTTATATACAGCACCTAAAATAATCTGGATGTCCCCTTTATTATTATGAAAATCATTAAAAAGTAACAATATAAACATTATAGACCAAGAAAACTAATTATAAACCCATCAAACACACTAGGGGGGGTCTTGGAGGGCTTTACCCATCCTCAAGAATACAAAAAAAAAAAAAATGAATATTTCCACTTTTTTGAGCTCAGTTTCAAGCTACAGTGGAACCTTGGTCTTCGTTTGCCCTGGTTATCATTGAATTTGGTTTTCGATGACTTTTTTCATCAAAATATTGTCTAGTTTTCATTTGTCACCTTGGTTTTCGTCGGCCGTCCAGAACGCGTCTGCCTCTCCATGCCTGCCCGCACCCACACAAAGCGTCAGTCTGGCTTTGTTTCTCATGGAGTAAACATTACTCTGTGCATTCATACAAAACATTTCGTAATAATCCATTGTTTTTTTAGCTTGTTTATTGAGGGCGACTGCTAAATAAGCCACCATGGGGCCAAAGAAAGTTCCGAGTGCCAGCCCTTTGATAAAGAAGGCGAGAAACACGATAGAATTCAAGAAAGAACACACCAGCCAAGGTACTTCCCCACACACACCAGCCAGGGTACTTCCCCACACACACCAGCCAGGGTACTTCCCCACACACACCAGCCAGGGTACTTCCCCACACACACCAGCCAGGGTACTTCCCCACACACACCAGCCAGGGTACTTCCCCACACACACCAGCCAGGGTACTTCCCCACACACACCAGCCAGGGTACTTCCCCACACACACCAGCCAGGGTACTTCCCCACACACACCAGCCAAGGCACTTCCCCACACACACCAGCCAGGGCACTGCCCCACACACACCAGCCAGGACACTTCCCCACACACACCAGCCAAGGCACTGCCCCACACACACTAGCCAGGGCACTTCCCCACACACACCAGCCAGGGCACTTCCCCACACACCTCACAACCCTACACCTGTTGTGGAATGTATTGTGGCTTTGGGGAAGTCCATGGTCCTAGTGCCAGTAAAAGACAAAGAAAGGGCTCAAAGATCTGAAACTCATTACCAGAACACACTAAAGGACCCCTGCTTGTAAATCAATTTAAGGCCCTACTTAGAAATCTCCTCATCACCCAAAATTAACCAGAAAAGCTGTAATTAACCCTTTGACTGTTTTGGTCGTATACTATATGTCTTACGAGCCAGTGTTTCGGACATACGTATATATATACTAAAAAATTCTAGCGGCTTCAAATCAAGCGGGAGAAAGCTGGTAGGCCCACATATGAGAGAATGGGTCTGTGTGGTCAGTGTGCGCTGTATAAAAAAATCCTGCAGCATGCAGTGCATAATGAGAAAAAAAAACTCTGACTGTGTTTTTGGATTAAAACGCCGACTTTGAGGTGTATTTTCGTATAGTATTTATGGTTGTATTCTCTTTTTTGTGGTTTCATTTGATAGAATGGAAAACATATTACAGATATAGAGATGAATTTGATTAATTTCATGATGAAAATGACCTTGAAATTGAGCTCAAAATAGTGGAAATGTTCGATTTTTGCCAATGTTCAAGAGTAAACAAATCACGCCACGCGTCCAGTACACATCAACTGGTGAGTCTAATATTCTTACACAAATGCACTGATATTATTTATACCATTTTTACAATAATGCAGTAGTCTGCATAACAGTAAATCTTCTATTTTTTGTGTGAATAAAATATGAAAATAGAAAGCAAGAGTAATATAAGAGGGGCCTAAAGACATGACTAATGAACAGAGAAAATCTTATTTTAGTGCCAGGAATGTCTTCATTGTTTATTCTGGACCCTATTTTGAAATTGACATCCTTTTTATTTTGCATGAAATTGGCCAAATTTCCAATTTCTGACCACTTTATTGGGTAGTTGAAATCGGTAAATTGGTGGTTTCTTGTACTCAATCGATAGAACAAATGGAGTTCTAAAGAAATAGCTATGAGTTTGGTCGACTGGAACAATGGAATTGGCCGAAATTAGGGCTCAAAGTCGGCGAAATCACCGATGTGTATACAGTGGACCCCGAGTAACGTAAAAGCTTCATCCCACAAGCCTGCTCAAGTGCCATTACTGAACGAATTTACTCCCTTAAGGAATAATGTTACGTAGGTTAGTCTATTTCAGACCCCCAAAAATACACTTCCACAAGCACTCACAATATTATACTTACATAATTATACGATTTCCGGGGTGTTCGTTACTCGGGGGTCCATTGTATATCGCCGAGATCACTAACTTCACGAGAGCGTAATTCTGTAAGTTTTGCATCAAATTTCATACTTTTGGTGTCATTACCATCGGGAAAAGATTCTCTTATCATTTCATAAGAAAAAATAATTTTTTTTTTTTTCAAAAATTTTGCGACACCAGGAGACACCTCAGGATTTGGGGTTGCAACAGTCAAAGGGTTAATGCCTACCTTTTACTCAAGCAACACAAAAAAAACCAATGATGTCTCAATTTCAATACTGAATATTTTACTGATGATTTCGCGACCATGTACTTACTCATTGCTTTAAAAAACTGGATGTTCAAATTTCATTGATCTGAATACTAAATTGTAATACTTCATATAGTAAATTGATTAATTTGTTCTTTTGTAAAACTGTAGTGCTCCAAAATTGTAATGTTCAAATTTCATTGTTTTAAATACTCAATTGTACTCATATTGTAAATTGTCTACTGTAATTTTTACCATTTAATCTGTTATAGCCTAATTAATCTAAAGTTAATTTTAAGTTTGCCCGAAACGCTCTGCATACAAGGGACTTTTGGCATGTACACTCAACTACAATATCCCTTTGTACAACTATGTATCATGTCAAAATAAAAAATTATTATTATTATTATTATTATTATTATTATTATTATTATAAGGGAAGTAACCCCAGATAGGGACTTGATACCTGAAGTCCTTATGGAAGGGGATTCCCCTTCCAAACAATAAATTCTCCTTCATATCCCCTCCTCGCCGTCTTCCATACGCCAACAAGAGTCTTCAATAAAGGTATGTAATAGTTATTTAAATGTTAATTTATCCATTAAAATTAGTCATTTATATTTATTTCTCATTGTTTTCTGTATGTATAACTATATTTATTCTCTATAAAATGTATTTTTTGTTAATACATTTGGGTGTCTGGAACGGATTAATTAAATTTACATTATTTCTTATGGGAAATATTGCTTTAGTTTTCATCGAATTTGGTTTTTGTCCGACTCTCTGGAACCAATTAAAAACGAAAACCAAGGTTCCACTGTACTTACAGATTTGAAACCAATCAAAATAATCTCAATTTCAGTAATATGTCTTCCATTCTTTCAAATGATTTGAAGAAACAGCCAGTAAAACCATAAAAACCTTCTGTGAAAATACCTCAAAGTCACTATTTTAAACCATACACCATGTGGGGTAAGATTTTTTTTTATACTGTACACACTCATTGCACAGACCCATTCTTTCATATGTATGCCAAAATTTACAGCTCATAGCTTATCTGAGTGAGGTGAGCTCATAACATAGAACTACATGAGGGACCCTGGCCTCAATGACGTAGTTCTATGTGACAGCCACTGAAAGAGTTAATATACGTTCAACTGTGTATGTATTTGGTTTCAGTTAAGGGTATAGTTTAGGGCAATTTCTGGTAGAGATAAATAGCCGATTTAGTCATTACTGTAGCTAATAAAAAAAACTCCCATTACATAGAGCACTCAACTCTAATCATTTTGGATGTGAGAGGTCCTACTGTATTTTATTCTTACATAGTAAATAGTGTTTGTTTTGGCTGTTGTATGTAGTTTTTACTTTGGTAAAGATTAGTGTGCTGTACATGTAATTTTAGGTGCTATTGAATTTATTATGCAGTACAGTAGTCCCCCCGTATCCGCAGGGGATACTTTCTATGACCTACCGTGGATACCCGAAACCGCGGATAGTAGTGAACCCTATACGTATTTAGGTCATTTTTTGTTAAAATACATACCTATGATGAAGTTTAATTGATAAATTACACACAATAAGTGGAGAATTATCACTTTTTCACTGATGGGAAGCACTTTACGGCTTCTCTTAGGCTTTGAAGAACAGCCATCATCGCTGCTTTTGTGCTTTGTGGTCATTATTAAGCAAAATTAAGTCTTATTTTTTTGGGCCACAGTAAACCCTGGATAACTGAAACTTCAGAAACCGATTCCATGGATATGAGGGTTCTACTGTATAAACTAAGAATAATTCTTAAAACATTATTAGTGTACTGTACTGTATTGTGAAAACTTTAATATTAATGTTTTTACTTTTATTTCTGGAACAGGCCTACTTGAATCAACTTAGCAAGAAGACTTACAGTTTGAAACATGATACTAGAACTTTGGGTTACTCCTTACCTCGCCCTACAAGTACAGTGGACAGGGCTTTTGAGGATGAGTTGACTTCATCTAATGAAAGTGATTCTCCGGTAAGAAAAGACAAGTTGTGCAGTCCGATACATGGAAAAGGAATAGACTCTAACTCAAACATAGCTACATCTAGTAAACAACAAAAAGACCATGGGCATAAACAGACTTATGACAAAATAAGTAACTTAGAAAAAAAATACTTAAAAAACATTAGACCCAGTAATGATGTTACCGAATCAGAGATTTCAGATGTGCACAATTATAACAATTCACTACTCCGACACAAGGCAAAGATCAACTCTGATAAACAGGCTCATTTTAATGAGCTTTCAAAATCAACTGTCAGACAAGTGCTTGACAGGAGAAAGCCTCGACTAGTTAGCATTACTTCATCGGTTGATGAAGAGTTAGCACAGTATTTGAATGAAACTTCTTTAACAGATGAACTTGATGGGAGGTTTCAGAATGCTGCTACTGTTACTAAGAACCATTCCTTCACTGAAGAATGTAATGATAGCATTGATGAATTAATTAATTTTGATAATATATTGACTGTAGAAGATGTTTTAGGTCAAATGACTGACAGTGAAGATAAAGCTGATCATAATCATGTTAGTGTCAGATATGAAAATAAAATTGCAGGCAACTCCAAAAATTTAGTGAATGATGAGTCTGAAGCTGCTGAAGAGTATAGTATCATTGCAAGTGATAAAAATGCCCAGTTTATTGAAACTAAGAATACAAATACTTTGCAGGTTAAATTATCAGAAACTATTAAAGATGATCTTACTCAGAATTCTAAGCAGGCAGAAAGTCATGCCGGCAGTGAACAAGAGAGAAACATATTGTTAAATTTCAGGAAGTCTTTCTTTTATTCAGGCACCCAGCAAGATGAGGCAGATAGTCAGAGTGAACCAGTGGGAGTACTTTTAGCCCAAACTAAAAGTGATGTCTTCCATTCTTCACGAAGAAATTCTAAAATAGAATTTAAGAGAGAGGATATAATAAAATCCAAAATATTAAAATGTCATATGAAAAGTAAAAATAAAGTAAAGCAAAATGTTTCTTCTGAGGAGAGTATTGAAGAGAGTATGGCAACTTCCATTAAGAGCAGTAGTGTTGAATCAGTAGTGGAAACTGATCATAGAACCATTTCTAGGATGAACCAGCACGTTGAGAACGCAGTCACAAGTGACTGTGAAAGTCGTGCAGGAGGTAATTGGACTGGGGAAAAAATACAAAGCAACAAATCAAGGAGCAGTTCAGAAACTGAACAAAGTTTACCTATAAAGGCAGTTACAAAAAAGTGTTTGCAAAATCATAATTTGGAAACAAAATATATTAAAAGGCAATCTGCAATACGACATAAAAGGCCTGACTCTTCACATCAGAGCAGTATTTTTGACTCCAGGAATATTTCAGATAATGAGGGAAGTATAGAATATAAACAGTCTAGAAGTAAAGCGTCCAGACATGCAAAAAAGTGCAAGCAACATCATTCAAAAAGAAAAAAGGCCAGAAGCCCCACATCCAGTTCATCGACTGACAGTGAGACTTCTGATTCCGAATTAAATCAACGCCGCAGACACCAGTCACGGCATAATAAACACAGATCAAAGTCTGCTGACAATCCCTGGGTATGTACATGAAGTACAGTGGTACCCCGGTTTACGATATTTTTTCATTCCAGAATGCTGTTCAAGTGCCATTACCAAACGAATTATCTCCTTAAGAAAAGTTGTAAAATAGACTAGCCCTTTAGACCCCAAAATTACACTTACAAAAGCATTTAAAATAAACTTACATAAAGGGTGAGTTTGGGGACCATCGAACGGTACCACTGTACTGTGTAGCAAAATCATATGGCTTAAATATTTTCCAGAACTTATAAATTATTAACATTACTATACTGCAAAGTGTATACAGCCTCTCCTCACTTAGCGACGTACTCGTTTACCAATGCCTCGGATTTACGACAGGCTCTCTGACCAGTATGCATACCTAAATAATGTATATTAGAGCTGATTTCCTCTATTCTGTTTATTACAATATACAGTACACTACTGTGTAAACATTTAAAAATATATCAGAAATGTTATAAATGGTGGAAAGGTGACATTAAAACAATATAAAAAATGAATGACACAAACCCACTACCATTATAGTATGGTCCTCACTTAGCGACGAATTCGTTTAACAACGAAATTTTAGGAACGAAACTCCGTCGTTAAGTGAGGAGAGGCTGTATTTTATAGTTACAAGTTGGCATCTGATTAGGAATATACTTTTACAGTTTGGACTGCCATACATGAAACTATGGCCTAACCACCACCAACCATATGCTGCAGCAACAGGAATTTTTGCTCATTATCCTAGTCCTCTTGTAGCAGAAGGTTAGTAAAACATGCAAAAGTGTGTATTAAACTTTTTAATGGTGTCCAATGTACTAGTACACAGGTGATGACAATTTTTTATGGCTTCAAAAATGCCATTTGCCTATATTTTTGACATCAGCACAACTATTTGGGTCTTCTACAATCTCTTCATGCTTTTTAAAAAAAATTTAAGGCCAGAGGGGTCCACACACTGCATCTTGGTTAACACTGCCTAACATAAGTAAACAATAAAACCAGGACCTGTTCTTCTACCACCAGCTTCCCTGCCTGCAACCAGGGTGTGAAACTGCCTGGAAGATGCCTAATTTATTACAGATATACTGTTTCATGATACTAACAGCAGAATTAATCCCAAAAGCACTATGTAGATTTAACCTAGGATAACTCAATAGTCAGTATGACCTATTTCCATGTTTCAATAAGAATAAGAAGTTTATTTCAGCATGATACATGTTTGTACAAAGGAGTATAACAATTGAGTGTACATGCCAAAAAAAACTTTATATGCAGAGCATTTCGGGCATACTTAAGACTAACTTAACATTAATAAGGCAATGGCAGTGCAGTAATTTTATACATAGGGTCATTAGATGAGTTTACAATGAATACAAGAGAACTGAATATTCTATTAGTTCATGCTATATGGCTTTAATAAGTTTGGTAGTGAGGAATTAAAGTTTTGATTATTAACTTAAGGCAGACACAATGGAATGACTAACATTTGAGAGGATTACAAATATTGAGAGTAAGTATATATTGATTATAATGTTTTACCTATGTTCATGATATTGAGCAAATGCATGTACAGTGGACCCCCGGTTTACGTACTGCTCCAAACTCGAACAATTATGTAAGTGTATTTTTGTAAGTGCTTTTGTAAGTGTATTTTTGGGGGTCTAAAAGGACTAATCTAATTTACATTATTCCTTATGGGAACAAATTTGTTTGGTAACGGCACTTGAACAGCATTCTGGAATGAATTAATTACGTAAACTGGGGTACCACTGTAGTTTTTACATATGTATTTATGATGGGCTGGGATAGGTTAAGGAGACGGTGTTTTTTTAATGAGTAGTACACCTTGAAACAATTGTAATATAAGATTTCCTTGTAAATATGTTTTAAAGTGGTCTTGAAAGCACACAGGTGTTATGGGCACAAATTACATTATGTTTATACAGTGGACCCCCGGTGTTCATGATTTATTCGTTCCAGAATGCTGTTCAAGTGCCATTACCAAACGAATTTGTTCCCATAAGGAATAATGTAAATTAGACTAGTCCTTTTAGACCCCCAAATGTACACTTACAAAAGCACTTACAAAAATACACTTACATAATTGTTCGAGTTTGGAGCATCATGAACACCGGGGGTCCACTGTATAACTTAGGATATTCCTTGACTTGGAGAGCGTATAAATCTGTAGGGGAAGGAAGGCGGGGTAGGGGTCGTCCTCAAAAAGGTTGGAGGGAGGGGGTAAAGGAGGTTTTGTGGGCGAGGGGCTTGGACTTCCAGCAAGCATGTGTGAGCATGTTAGATAGGAATGAATGGAGACGAAAGGTTTTTGGGATCTGACTAGCTGTTGGAGTGTGAGCAGGGTAATATTTTGTGAAGGGATTCAGGGAAACCAGTTAATTGATTTAGTTGGACTTGAGTCCTGGAAATGGGAAGTACAATGCCTGCACTTTAAAGGAGGGGTCTGGGATAGTGACAGTTGGGAGGGACTTATTCTCAGCTGTCATATCTGAGCGCCTCTGCAAAGACAGTGATTATGTATGAGTGAGGTGAAAGTGTTGAATGATGATGAAAGTATTTTCTTTTTGGGGATTTTCTTTCTTTTTGGGTCACCCTGCCTCGGTGGGAGACGGCCGACGTGTTGAGAAAAAAAAAAAATTCCTTGAATCTAAATTTATGCAGTACCATAATAATTAACCCAGGATAACCCTACATAGTCAAATATTGTGACTTATTTTAATGTTGTAAGGAGTATTACACCTTGAAACAATTGTTATATCATAAATATTCCTTGTACAGTGGAACCACGGTTAACGAAAACAAATCATTGCAGAAGCCTGCTCAAGTGCCATTACCGAACGAATTTACTTCCTTAAGAAAAAATATCATTTAGGTTAGTCTATTTCAGACCCCCAAAAATACACTTCCACAAGCACTTACAATATTATACAGTGGTACCCCGACTTACGATGGTCCCCAAACTCACCCTTTTATGTAAGTTTATTTTTTTAAATGCTTTTGTAAGTGTAATTTTGGGGGTCTAAAAGGACTAGTCTATTTTACATCATTCCTTTTTTTTTTTTTTTATGGGGATAAATTCGTTTGGTAATGGCACTTGAACAGCATTCTGGAATGAAAAAATATCGTAAGTCGGGGTACCACTGTACTTACATAATTGCACGATTTCCGGGGTGTTCGTTAACCGGGGTTCCACTGTACATAGTATTAAAAGACCTAAGCAGTATAAAATAGAATAAACAATTATTTAAATGTACTATTTTATTCTGTATATTCCAAGTGAAGCAATGTCAAGCTATGCATTTTCCCATGTTTGAAGTACAGTACTATAACACCTTGAAACACATTTAATATCATAAGAATCTTGTGTACATTGTGTTGAACCTGCCCATGATTCTGGTGGGAGAATCCTAACAACCCTTTGTGGAGCAGTGGATTAAGATGACATGCTGGTAATATCATATCCCAGGTTTACATCCCAATACCTCTTGTCAAATGAATAGTAATGTATTATGCCTCTTGTTTATTACAGTAACCTTCTTTTACATGTGTATGCCTGCCAGTACCTATTTGTAAGGGGCTGTGATGACCATGAACAGCTATACAGTGGGTTACATGTCATACATATCACAGCACCTCAGGTGTGTAATATACTATCAACCTAGTATTCATTCCTTGTATCCATTACTATATTGCTAATACAGCTCACACCCTGTGATGGCAGACTTTCCACACTTGTTCTTCATAGACCCGTCTACTAACACATCCACATCCAGGTATCTAAATCATGGAACCTTGATTTAACAGCATAATAGAGGGAAGAAGGCATCTGTTTATGTCAATTGTTTATTAAATCTGAATAACAAGATTGATTTGCAGTGATTGCAACGATAGCAGACAATTCTGTAAACAATGGACTTTGGCCATAGTTTCTGGATAGTACCAGACACTAACAATAATGGACAGTTCTGTAACCAGCTAGTATTTACACTATATTTTTGAGCAAATGCTGTAAGTTTATCATTGGTTCTCTGGATATCAGACACTGTTTTGCTACACCATACTCCTCAAATGTGTTTCATCAACTTTCTTATTAGTTCAAGTTTCTGAGTAACACTTAGACTCAAACACTTCCTCTTAGGACCACCACTTTCTTTAGAGGTAGTGGTAATGGAAATTTACTTTATATGGTAATAAAGTATATTTTTTTATTTTTATTATTAAAACATCGGCTGTTTCCCACTAAGGCAGCGTGGCCCGAAAAAGAAAAACTTTCATCATCATTTACTCCATCACTGTCTTGCCAGAGGCATGCTTACACTACAGTTATAAAACTGCAACATTAACACCCCTCATTCAGAGTGCAGGCACTGTACTTCCCATCTCCAGGAATCGAGTCCGTCCTGCCGGTTTCTCTGAATCCCTTCATAAATGTTACCTTGCTTACACTCCAACAGCACGTCAAGTCCTAAAAACCATTTGTTTCCATTCACTCCTATCTAACACACTCACGCACGCTTGCTGGAAGTCCAAGCCCCTCGCACACAAAACCTCCTTTACCCCCTCCCTCCAACCTTTCATAGGCCGACCCCTACCCCGCCTTCCCTCCACTACAGATTTATACACTCTCGAAGTTATTCTATTTCGTTCCATCCTCTCTACATGTCGTTCCATCCTCTCTACATGTCCAAACCATCTCAATAACCCCTCCTCAGCCCTCTGGATAATAGTTTTGGTAATCCCACACCTCCTCTTAATCTCCAAACTACAGATTCTATGCATTATATTCACACCACACATTGCCCTCAGACACGACATCTCCATTGCCTCCAGCCTTCTCCTTGTTGCAACATTCACAACCCATGCCTCACACCCATACAAGAGCGTTGGTATAACTATTCTGTCATACATTCCCCTCTTTGTTTTCATGGATAAAGTTCTTTGTCTCCATAGACTCCTCAGTGCACCACTCGCCTTTTTCCCCTCGTCAATTCTATAATTCACCTCATCCTTCACAGACCCATCTGCTGACATGTCCACTCCCAAATATCTGAACACATTCACCTCTTCCATACTCTCTCCCTCCAATCTGATATCCAATCTTCCGTTACCTAATTTTTTTGTTATCCTTACTCTTTCCTATACATGTACGTATTCACTTTTAATTTCCTTCTTTTATATACCCTACCAAACTCATCAACCAACCTCTGCAACTTCTCTTCACAATCTCAAAAAAGCACAGTGTCATCAGCAAAGAGCAACTGTGACAATTCCCACTTTGTGTTAGATTCTTTATCTTTTAACCCCACACCTCTTGCCAACACCTGAGCATTCACTTCTCTTACAACTGCATCAATAAATATATTGAACAACCATGATGACATCACACATCCCTGTCTAAGGCCTACTTTTACTGGGAAATAATCTCCCTCTCGCCTACATACTCTAACCTGAGCCTCACTATCCTCGTAAAAACGTTTCACCGCTTTCAATAACCTACCTCCTATTCCATACATTTGCAACATCTGCCACATTGCCCCCTATCCACCCTATCATATGCCTTTTCCAAATCCATAAATGCCACAAAAACCTCTTTACCCTTATCTAAATACTACTGTTCACTTATATGTTTCACTGCAAACACTTTGTCTACACACCCCCTACCCTTCCTAAAGCCTCCTTGTTCATCTGCTATCCTGCTCTCCATCTTACTCTTAATTCTTTCAATTATAACTCTACCATACACTGTACCAGGTACAGTGGACCCCCGGATTACGTAGTTGTCGGATTTCGTAAAATTCGGAATAAGTAACATTTTTCGTAAAAATATTGGTTCGGTATAAGTAGACCCGCTCGGAATTAGTAATTCGTCCTGGATGCATACGCATGGCCCAGACGGCCCAACACTCCATCCAGAGTCAGTGTGCCATTGTTTACTAGCGAGTGACGGTCACCCAGGCATTCATACCATACATTTTGTCATTATTCCATTGTTTTTAGTGCTTGCAACTGCTAAATAAGCCACCATGGGCCCAAAGAAAGCTAGTGCCAGCCCTGTGGTAAAGAGGCTCAGAAATACGGTAGAACTGAAAAAGAAGATCATTGCAAAATATGAAAGTGGAGTACATGTCGCTGAGCTGGCCAGGCTGTATGGCAAAGCCTATACAACCATCGCTTCCATCGTTGCCAAGGGAAATGAAATCAAGGAAGCTGTTGTTGCAAAAGGTGCAAATACGATCACAAAACAGAGATCGCAAATACTGGAAGATGTGGAAACTTTGTTGTTGGTGTGGATCAATGAGAAAGAATTAGCAGGAGATAGTGTTACGCAGGCAATATCTGAAAAAGCAAGGCAGTTGCATGATGATCTCAAGAAAATGCCTGCAACGAGTGCTGAAGTGAGCGAATTTAAAGCCAGCAAAGGCTGGTTTGACAGATTTAAGAAGCGTAGTGGCATACACAGTGTGATAAGGCAAGGTGAAGCAGCTAGTTCAGACAAATGTGTGGCTGAAAAATATGTCCATGAATTTAAAAGCTATGTAGAGGCTGAAGGATTTAAACCCCAAGAAGTGTTTAATTGTGACAAAACAGGCCTGTTTTGGAAGAAAATGCCAAACAGGACTTACATTACACAGGAAGAAAAGGCACTGCCAGGACAAAAGCCTATGAAAGACAGGCTAACTCTTATGTTGTGTAGTAATGCTAGTGGGGATTTCAAAGTGAAGCCTTTACTCATGTATCACTCTGAAAATCCCAGAGTGTTCAAGAAATACAGTGTTGCCAAGGCTAATTTGTGTGTGATGTGGAAGGCTAGCACTAAGGCATGGGTCACGAGGGAAATTTTCCTTGATTGGTTCAATGAAGTGTTTGGCCCCAGTGTGAAGAAATATCTCCTGGAAAATAAATTGAACCTCAAGTGCCTCCTGGTAATGGACAATGCTCCTTCTCATCCTTGAGACTTGGAAGAGCAAATTGTGGAGGACTTTAAGTTCATCACAGTGAAGTTCTTGCCCCTAATACCATTCCTCTCCTCCAGCCCATGGACCAGCAGGTCATTTCAAACTTCAAAAAACTGTACACCAAAGCAATGTTTCAAAGATGCTTTGACATAACATCGGACACACGATTGACCCTAAAAGAGTTTTGGAAAGATCACTTCAGTATCCTCCATTGCATAAACCATATAGGGAAGGCTTGGGAGAAAGTGAGCTCCAGGACTTTGAACTCTGCTTGGAGAAAATTGTGGCCAGACTGTGTCCCAGAGAGGGATTTTGAAGGTTTTGGGGCTGAGCCTCAGGACCCTGAGCCTGTTGTGGATAAAATTGTGGCACTGGGGAAGTCCATGGGGTTGGAGGTTACTTGCGAGGATGTGGAAAAGTTGATGGAGGACCACAATGAAGAGCTAACCACTGCAGATCTGCAAGACCTTCATCTGCAACAGCAACAGACCATAGTTCAGGAAACTACTGCAGAGGAGGAAGAGAGATGGAAGACGTTGCCTTCTTCAAAGATTAAGGAGATTTGTGCCAAATGTACAAAGATTTATGGATGATTTTCACCCTAACAAAGCTGTTGCAGGCCATGTTGGCAACATGTACAATGACAATGTGGTGTCCCATTTCAGGGATGTTTTAAAGAAACGCCAGACACAGAGCTCCCTGGACAGATTTTTTGTGAGAGAGGGGTACAGTGACTCTCAAGCTAGTCCTAGTGGCATTAAAAAACAAAAAAGGGAGGTAACCCCAGAAAAGAACTTGGTACCTGAAGTGTTAATGGAAGGGGATTTCCCTTCCAAACACTAGCAACTACTCCTTCCTCTCCCCTCCTTCCATCTTCCACACATCAACAACTCTTCAATAAAGGTACGTGTCAAGTTATTACTGTTTTATGTACTTTATATCTCATTCTTTTCTGTGTAATTTAATGTGGAAACAATATTTATTTTAATACTTTTGGGTGTCTGGAACGGATTAATTCAATTTCCATTATTTCTTATGGGGAAAATAGATTCGGATTTAGTAATATTCGGTTTTAGTAGCGCCCTCTGGAACGGATTAATTACGTAATCCAGGGGTCCACTGTATACTCATCAGACTTATTCCCCTATATTTTTTACACTCTCTTTTGTCCCCTTTGCCTTTATATAAAGGAACTATGCATGCTCTAGGCCAATCCCTAGGTACCTTACCCTCTTCCATACATTTATTAAATAAAAACACTAACCACTCCGAAGCTATATCCCCACCTACTTTTAACATTTCTATCTTTATCCCATCAATCCCAGCTGCTTTACCCCCTTTCATTCTACTCACTGCCCCACGCACTTCCCCCACACTCACCACTGGTTCTTCCTTACTCCTATAAGATGTTATTCCTCCTTGCCCTATACACGAAATCACAGCTTCCCTATCTTCATCAACATTTAACAATTCCTCAAAATATTTCCTCCATTTTCCAGATACCTCTAACTTCCCATTTAATAACTCTCCTCTCCTATTTTTAACTAACAAATCCATTCTTTTCCTAGGCTTTCTCAACTTATTAATCTCACTCCAAAACTTTTTCTTATTTTCAACAAAATTTGTTGATAACATCTCACCCACCCTCTCAGTTGCTCTCTTTTTACATTGCTTCACCACTCTCTTAACCTCTATTTTTCTCTCCATATACTTCTCCCTCCTTGCATCACTTCTACTTTGTAAAAACCTCTCGTATGCTAACTTTTTCTCTCTTGCTACTCTCTTTACATCATCATTCCACCAATCGCTCTTCTTCCCTCCCGCACCCACTTTCCTGTAACCACAAACTTCTGCTGAACACACTAACACTATATTCTTAAACTTACCTCATACATCTTCTACCCCATTGCCTATGCTCTCACTAGCCCATCTGTCCTCCAACAGTTGTTTAGATCTTACCCTAACTGCCTCCTCCTTTAGTTTATAAATCTTCACTTCTCTCTTACTTGCTGTTTCCATTCTCCTTGTATCCCATCTACCTTTTACTCTCACTGTAGCTACAACTAAAAGTGATCTGATATATCTGTGGCCCCTCTATAAACATGTACATCCTGAAGTCTACCCAACAGTCTTTTATCTACCAATACGTAGTCCAACAAACTACTGTCATTTTGCCCTACATCATATCTTGTATACTTATTTATCCTCTTAATAAAGTAGAAACTGTAAATTCAGGGAAAATTGGAGAGCAAATGAGGACTAGTTATGAATATGTGCAGACAATAACAAAATGAGTTGCTGCCTATTAGCCTCTCTGGTAAATAACAATACTCAAACAGTTCTGTATTATTATTATTATAATCAAAACTAAGCACTAACCCAAGACAGTTCTGTAAACAATAGACTTTCTCCATTGGTTCCAGACAGTAATGGACTGTTCTGTAAATAACAAAATTTGGCCAGTCCGAAAAGTAATCACATTACCAGCAGATTATTACAATAATGGACAGTCAGGAACAACAGACTTCATAATTTATTTTTTTTTACTTTTGTCTGGACATTAGATTTTATGTTAAATCTGAAACCCATTAAATTGAAGTTTTACTGTAAACTACTGTGCCTTCATCCATACTTTGTCCATTCAGGCTGACCATTCCTTATACTACATACAATACTGTAGTTTTATTTATTCTGAACATCCTGTTCTTTTCTGTATACATACTCAACTTCCTTGTAGTACACAACTGTCCAAACTTTTCCAGTATATGCAGCTTTTCTTCTACATCTTACACTGTAAGCACCTTGAAGTGGTTATTGGATTTTTTTTTTTTTTTTTACCTCCAAGGTTTTTATATATGCAGTGGAACCTCGATTTTCGTATGCCCAAGTTTGCATGTAAAACCACAGTTATTCTCTATAAAATGTATTTTTTGATAATATTTCCCATAAGAAATAATATAAATTCAATTAATCTGTTACAGACACCCAAAAATATTAACAAAAAATACATTTTATGGAGAATAACTGTGGTTTTTACATGCAAGCTGGGGCACATGAAAACCAAGGTTCCACTGTAACTTGAGAATGCCTTATCTGGCCAGCTTTAAATTTTCAACACTGGTGAGTTTTAACAAGTGGAAAGTTTCATGAAATAGCTAAGAATTTGGTTGAATTAACCTTGGGGTCTTTGCCGACTTAGCTAGTTTCACGTGAGTTGGTGCCTGTACTAGTCCCAAATTCTAGTGGCTCAATTTTAAACAGAAAACGCCTGTAGGATATTATGAAAGAATGGGTCTGTGTGTCATGTACGCAGATAAAAATCCTGCAGTACACACTGCATATGAGAGAAAAACTGACCGTTTTTCGATTAAAACACGAGTTTGCAGTGATTTTTCGTATGGTTTTAATTGATTATTCATGCACAAGTGCTCTGATATTATTTATACCATTTTTACAATGATGCAGTTGTATACATAACAGTAAATCTTCTATTTTTTGTGAGAATAATAATTCAAAATGAAAAGCAAAAGTAATGGAACAAGGGCCTGGAGACGTGACTAATGAACAGAGAACATGTTATTTTAGTGCCAGGAATGTCTGCCTTGTTTACTCTGGACCCTATTTTGAAATTGGCATCGTTTGAAATTTGTGTGAAATTGAAAATTGCCATTTTCTGACCACTATTTTGGGCAGATGAAATTGGTAAATAGGCGGTTTCTTGTACTCAATCGATAGAAGAAATAGAGTTCTAGCGAAATAGCTATAATTGTAGGAGACTGAAACATTGGAATTTGTCGAAAATAGGGCTCAAATTGGGCAAAATCGCCGATGCGTAAGTGTCATGGCTACCGCTAACTTCGCGAAAGCATAATTCCGTTAGTTTTCGATCAAATTTCATAATTTTGGTGGCGTTATGATCGGAAAAGATTCTCTATCATTTCATAAGAAAAATTAATTTTTTTTTCCAAAATTTTCGACCCCAGGAACACTTTCCTGAGAAGGCCTGTCGACCCCCAAAGGGTTAAGCAGTGGAATTGTCTTAAAATAGGACTCAAAATGGACAAAATTCCCGATGCATAAATTGTGCCAAAACTGTGAAGTTTGCTCCTGTGTATTTCTGGCAGTCTTCCATCAAATATTGTATTTTTGGTGTCATTACCTTCGGGAAAGATTTTCTACCATTTCAGGATTTATTTTTTATGTACTCAAGTTTTGTGTTGTACTGTTGCACATTGTCACCCCAGCCAACCCAAAAGGGAGCTATGGAACTATGATTGCTTCATAGAACATTATAAAGAGCTACCCTATTGGCCAGAGAACGTTACAGTTCCCATGTGAGTAACGGCCTATGTAAATTTCCACATTTGGCCTGAAAGCAAATCCCTTTTGGGCTACAAGAATGCTGTGTGATTAAATTAATCTTTCTTGGCTAATACAGCCTCTCCTTGCTTAGCAACATACTCGTTACCAACGACTCGGACTTACAATGGGCTCTCTGACGAGTATGCATACCTAAATAATGTATATTAGAGCTGATTTCCTCTACTGTTTATTACAATATGCAGTACACTGCTGTATAAACATTTAAAAATATACCAGAAATATTATAAATGGTGCAAAGGTGACATTAAAACAATATCAATGATAGTTGACACAAACTCACTACCATTATAGTATGCTCCTCACTTAACGACGAATTCGTTTATCTACGTGGGCTTAGGAACAGAACTCTGTCGTTAAGTGAGGAGAGGCTGTATAATCAGTAGATTTCTTTTATTAAATTTTTAATTTAAATTTTTTTCATTATTTTTCAGGTTTATTTGGAATGTGTGGTATGGTTGGTGTTCATGACTTGATGCAACAACAAGTAGCTTTAACAAGACAGTTTCTTGACAGTCAGCAGAAACTGTACCAGGCCTATACTGCCACTCTGACTTCCTCACACCACTACACTTCTCTCAGAAGCACAGAAAAGGTATAACTTAAACAGTTTGAGGATTTATATATTAGTACAAGTACTGTATATTCATTGTCATATGGCATAGTATTATCTAAAGTTAGTATCCGATCAGCTGGGCTATGGTTTGTATGTTGGACTATGTGCGGCGAGAAGTAACAGCCTGGTTGATCAGGCCCCTGATCCACCGGGAGGCCTGGTCAAGGACTGGGCCATGAATGCATTGACCCCTGGAACACCCTCCAGGTAGACTCCAGGCAGGTAGTACGTATTTAAAATGTTTGCTAAATCTAGATGGGTTATATACTCACAGCTGTAACAATATTATTACAGTGGACCCTCGGTTTTCGTTGAAAATTCTTCCCAGAATGCTGTTTGAGTGCCGTTACCAAACAAATTTGTTCCCATAAGGATAAATGTAAATTAGATTAGTCATTTCAAACCCCCCAAAAGTACACTTACAAAAGCACTTACGAAAATACACTTGCATAATTGTTCGAGTTTGGAGGTGCACGAAAACCGAGGGTCCACTGTATTGTGTTTCCTCTCCAGATTTAGACAAAATTGTAAATGGTGTCATCAGTAAAGATATTTGGCAGTTATAACTGGATGTTGCAATGAAGCTTTATTGCATAGCTTTGTTTATGAATTTTGAGAAGACTGTACATTATTTCCTGTCTACAACCAGTTGCAAATAACTTGTTACGTATACTGTAGTTCCTTTCTCCAATTTTATCAGTGATGTTATGTAACTTTTTTTTTTAACACGTCGGCCGTTTCCCACCGAGGCAGGGTGACCCAAAAAGAAAGAAAATCCCCAAAAAGAAAGAAAAAAATTTCATCATCATTCAACACTTTCACCATCACTCATACATAATCATTGTCTTTGCAGAGGTGCTCAGATACAACAGTTAAGACGTCCCTCCAAACTGCCAATATCCCAAACCCCTACTTTAAAGTGCAGGCATTATACTTCCCATTTCCAGGACTTAAGTTCGGCCAACCAGTTTCCTTGAATCCCTTCACAAAATATTACCCTGTTCACTCACACTCCAACAGCTCGTCAGGTCCCCAAAACCATTTGTCTCCATTCACTCCTATCTAATACGCTCACGCACACTTCCTGGAATTCCAAGCCCCTCGCCCACAAACCCGCCTTTACCCCCTCCCTCCAACCTTTTCAAGGACAACCCCTGCCCTGCCTTCCTCCCCTACAGATTTATACACTCTCCAAGTCGTTCTACTTTGTTCCATTCTCTAAATGACCAAACCACCTCAACAACCCCTCTTCAGCCCTCTGACTAATACTTTTAGTAACTTTCACCTCCTCATAATTTCCACACTACAAATTTTCTGCATAACATTTACACCACACATTACCCTTAGACACGCATCTCCATTGCCTCCAGCCACTTCCTCGCTGCAGCTTTTACAACCCAAGCTTCACACCCATATAAGTGTGTTAGTACCACTATACTCTTGTACATTCCCTTCTTTGCCTCCATGGATAATGTTTTTTGTCTCAACAGATAACTCAATGCACCACTCACATTTTTTCCTTCATCAATTCTATGGTTAACCTCATTCTTCATAAACCCATCTGCTGACAAGTCAAGTCACAAATATCTGAACACATTCACTTCTTCCATACTCCCTCCCTCCAATGTGATATCAAATTTTTCTTTATCTAAAATCGTTTGATACCCTCATCACCTTAATCTTATCTATATTGACTTTAAACTTTCTACCTTTACACACCCTCCCAAACTTGTCCACTAACCTTTGCAACCTTTCTTTAGAATCTCCCAAAAGCACAGTATCATCAGCAAAAAGTAACTGTGTCAACTCCCATTTTGTATTCGATTCCCCATAATTTAATCCCACCCTTCTCCCCAATACCCTAACATTTACTTCTTTTACAACTCCATCTATAAATATGTTAACCCTTTCAGGGTCCGTGCCGTAGTTCTACGACTTTGAGTTCTGGGTCCAAAACGTAGTACTACGCCTAAATTCTAGCAGCCTCAAATTTAACATAAGGCTGATAGGCCTACATCTAAGAGAATGGGTCTGTGTGGTCAGTGTGCGCACTATACAAAAAATCTGGGAGCCCGCATGGCATTGTGGGAATGCCGGCAAAGTAGCTTTGTTCTGCATGCCTGGCGGCAAGGAAGCTCTCACTCCCCGAGCAAATTCTGACTCTCCTCTTCTCAAGTTATAGTTCTAAGACTGATGGAAGTGGATCTGAAGAGGTTTTCTATGGTTCTGAACAATATGGTACATTGTACCATATGGTACAATGGTACCATATCATACAATGGTATATAGTGCAATGGTACCATATTGTACAGTGTACCATATGGTACACCATGTACATTGTACCATATGGTACATTATACCATATGGCACAGGGTACATGGACCCTATTGGAAATAAGTCTGGCTATTTTGGGTTATCCTAGGTTCTCCAAACATATGCTGCTATGTATGATAAATATATGTAACTGTATTTGTGTATACCTGAATAAACTTACGACTCCACATGCCCTTGAGTAAGTTTATTCAGGTGTACACAAATACAGTTACATACATAGATTATCATACATATCAGCATATGTGGAAAGCTCCTAGGATAACCCAAAAAAGTCAGGGTGACTTATTTCCAAAGGGATCCTTGTATCTGTATCATATGGTACCCTGTACCATTGTCAGTAGTGTTACTTATTCAGTAACACTACTGACAGCGTATGGTACCTTGTACCATATGGTCAGTAAGTGGTTGGTGGAAGGAGGCACTAGCTCAGAGTGAGTGAGTGTTGGTGTCAAGGCACACTGACGCAGCAGTTTCTAACACAAAGCGCTTCATCATCCACCTATAGGAACATGTCCAGTCACTGTACATTTGTAAATATATTTAATAGAACATTACTAACATACAACATTTTTGCTTATTTTTTATTGTAAACAAAATAATGATGAAAATATCAGTGCGGTTGTGTTGAATACAACGGTATCATATAGTACCATATGGTACAATGTGCCATATGGTGCCACGAGCATGCAGCATCGGCCCAATTCAACAGCATATGTGAAAGATCCTAGAATAACCCAAAAAGTCAGGGTGACTTATTTCCATTGGGATCCCTGTATCTGTACCATATGATACCCTGTACCATAAGGTATCCTGTACCATATGATACCCTGTACTATGGTACATTGCACCATATGATACATTGTACCATATGGTTCCATTGTACCATATGGTACTATATGATACATTGCACCATATACATTGTACCATATGGTATCATTGTACCATATGGTACTATATTGTACCATTGTATTCAACACAATACTGCACTAATATTTTCATCATTATTTTGTTTATAATAAACTTGTAAACAAATTTTGTAAGCAATATAATGATAAACAAATTAGTGCGGTTATTGTGTTGAATACAATGAGTGTACAGTTATACATTATATTGGTCTCACAGGCCACAAAAGTTACTGGAAAAAATAAATATTAGAAAAGAAAAGAAAAAAAGTAACAAACGTAAAATAAAAAAATGTGACTTTACGGAAGTCGCCGATGTTGCCGCCACCCGGTCATTGAGGGTCAACTTCATGCCTCTATATCTTGGAAACTACTGATCGGAAATTATTTTTTTTTGTTTCATTACCTTCACAAAATTATTATCTTTAATTCTGTAAGAAAAAAATAATTTTTTTTTTTTTGTTTTTGTTTTTTTCAAAAATTCATGGACACTGGTGCACCCCTTCCAAAAATGGCCTTGGACCCTGAAAGGGTTAAACAACCATGGTGACATTACACATCCCTGTCTAAGACCTACTTTTACTGGGAAGTAATCTCCCTCTCTCCTGCACACCCTAACCTGAGCCTCACTATCCTCATAAAAACTTTACAGCATTTAGTAACTTACTACCTATTCCATACACTTGCAACATCTTCCACATTGCTTCCCTATCCATTATCATATGCCTTTTCTAAATCCATAAATGCAATGAAAACTTCTCTACCTTTATCTAAATACTGTTCACATATATGCTTCAATGTAAACACTTGATCTACACATCCCCTACCCACTCTAAAGCCTCCTTGTTCATCTGCAGTCCTGCTCTCTGTCTTACCCCTAATTCTTTGAATAACAACCTTACCATACACTTTACCTGGTATACTTAGTAAACTTATTCCCCTATAATTTTTATAATCTCTCTTGTCCCCCTTCCCTTTATATAAAGGAATTATACATGCTCTCTGCCAATCCCTAGGTACCTTCCACTCTTTCATACATTAATTAAACAAAAATACCAACCACTCCAACACTATATATCCCCCTGCTTTTAACATTTCTGTCATGATCCCATCCGTTCCAGCTGCTTTACCCTCATTCATTCTACGTAATGCCTCACGCACCTTCCCCACACTGACAACCTGCTCTTTTTAACTCCTAAAAGATGCTGTACCTCCCTGGCCAGTGCATGAAATTACTGCCTCCCTTTCTTCTTTCAACACGGCCATTTCCCACCGAGGCAGGGTGGCCCAAAAGGAAAAACGAAAGTTTCTTCTTTTACATTTAGTAATATATACAGGAGAAGGGGTTACTAGCCCCTTGCTCCCGGCATTTTAGTCGCCTCATACGACACGCATGGCTTACAGAGGAAGAATTCTGTTCCACTTCCCCATGGAGATAAGAGGAAATAAGAACAAGAACTAGTAAGAAAATAGAAGAAAACCCAGAGGGGTGTGTATATATATGCTTGTACATGAATGTGTACTGTTACCTAAGTGTAAGTAGAAGTAGCAAGATGTACCTGAAATCTTGCATGTTTATGAGACAGAAAAAAGACACCAGCAATCCTACCATCATGTAAAACAATTACAGGTTTCTGTTTCACACTCACTTGGCAGGACGGTAGTACCTCCCTGGGCGGTTGCTGTCTACCAACCTACTACCTACGTAATGCCTCATGCACCTTCCCCACACTGACAACCTGCTCTTCTTAACTCCTAAAAGATGCTGTACCTCCCTGGCCAATGCATGAAATTACTGCCTCCCTTTCTTCATCAACATTAAAAGTTCCTCAAAATCTTCCCGCCATCTTCCCAATAGTTATGTAACTATCTGCTCAGTTTATCTTCCTATACTATAAATGCTATATCAAATTTCAACAACCTATGTTTAGAAATGTCATTTGCATTTACATTATCAAGATAGATTTATTTAATGCACAACTATCTTGATAGTTAATAATATTTTGAAACACAGAGTACAGTGGACCCCTGGAGTTCGTCATTAATTCGTTCCAGAATGCTGCTCAAGTGCCGTTACCGAACGAATTTGTTCCCATAAGGAATAATGTAAATTAGATTAGTCCTTTTAGACCCCAAAAATACACTTACAAAAGCACTTACAAAAATACAATTACATAATTGTTCGAGTTTGGAGCAGTACGAAATCCGGGGTGCACTGTACAGTGGACCCTCGGTTTTCGTTCACCTCCAAACTCGAACAATTATGTAAGTGTATTTTCATAAGTGCTTTTGTAAGTGTATTTTTGGGGGTCTGAAGTGACTAATCTAATTTACATTTGTCCTTATGGGAACAAATTCGTTCGGTAACGGCTATTATTATTATTATAAACAGCATTCTGGAAAGAATTTTAAATGAAAACCAAAACTGTATTTCTAAATTTAAGTTAATAAAATTGATATAGAATTTTATACAGTGAAACCTCGGTTGTCGAATTTAATTTGTTCCAGATGTCGATTCAACAACCAAAATCGATGACAACCAAAGCAGTTTTTCCCATAATGAGTAATGTAAGTAGAATTAATCCATTCGAGACTCCAATTAATATAATAATTTATTAATAATGTACTACTACATAAAGCAATGTATAAAATTATACAGCACAGGGAAACTGTAAAAATGAATATTAAATCAAAATTTAACTGAAATACTGTACAGTAAATGAAAATTTAACTGATGCTTACCTGTCAGAAGAGAGCTAATGGCATACTGGAAGCAGGAGGTGGAGGAGAGGAGGGGGTATGTTACTGCTTGGAAGAAGAGTTGCCTGTTAACCCTTTGACTGTCGCAACCCCTAATCCTGAGTGCTCTCCTGTTGTCGCAAAATTTAAAAAAAAAATTATTTTTTCTTATGAAATGATAGAGAATCTTTTCCTGATGGTAATGACACCAAAAGTATGAAATTTGATGGAAAACTTGCAGAATTACGCTCTCGTGAAGTTAGTGATCTCGGCAATATATACGCATCGGCAATTTCGCCAACTTTGAGCCCTATTTTCGGCCAATTCCATTGTTCCAGTCGACCAAACTCATAGCTATTTCTTTAGAACTCCATTTGTTCTATCGATTGAGTACAAGAAACCACCAATTTACCGATTTCAACTACCCAATAAAGTGGTCAGAAATTGGCAATTTGGCCAATTTCAGGCAAAATAAAAAAGTTGTCAATTTCAAAATAGGGTCCAGAATAAACACTGCAGACATTTCTGGCACTAAAATAAGATGTTATCTGTTCATTAGTCACGTCTTTAGGCCCCTCTTATATTACTCTTGCTTTCTATTTTGATTTATTATTCACACAAAAAATAGAAGATTTACCATTATGCAGACTATTGCATTATTGTAAAAATGGTATAAATAATATCAGTGCACTTGTGAAAGAATATTAGACTCACCAATTGATGTGTATTGGACGTGTGGCGTGATTTATTTACTCTTGAACATTTGCAAAAATCGAACATTCCCCTACTTTGAGCTCAATTTCAAGGTCGTTTTCATCATGAAACTAATCAAAATCATCTATCTTTCTGTAGTATGTTTTCCATTCTATCAAATGAGACCATAAAAAAAGAGAATACAACCATAAATACTATACGAAAATACACCTCAAAGACGTCGTTTTAATCCAAAAACATGGTCGGAGTTTTTTTCTCTCATTATGCACTGCGTGCTGCAGGATTTTTTTTTATACAGCGCACACTGACCACACAGACCCATTCTCTCATATGTGGGCCTACCAGCTTTCTCCCGCTTGATTTGAAGCCGCTAGAATTTGTGAGTATATATACGTCCGAAACAGTGGCTCATAAGACGTATATATACAACTGAAACAGTCAAAGGGTTAATATGTCAGGCAACTGTCCTAATGGCATTGTTTCTCTTTTTTTGTCTCTCTTCACCACTAACCTTGTTCTGGCTCACTGGTTCTTTGTCTTACGAAAAACCTGTCCAGTGAAATTTGTTTCAGGCTCCGTTTTAACACTGTCCCGTTCACATTGTCTGTCGACAACCAAGAGCACGTACGAAAACCAGGACATTTTTTCTCAAATTCCTCATTCGAAAACCAATTTGTTCGACAAGTAATGCAGTCGACAACCATGGTTCCACTGTATTTCTAAATTGGAAGCTAGATTGAACAGAATATTATATAACATTTGATACACAATTGCGATTAGATTTTGCCACCAAAGTGGCTAGTTTATTGTGCACCCCATATCCATCCTGTGGAGTGGACAGTAGTGCAAGAGCATATGGATACACAAAAGGCCTAGGAAGTAGGCCTCAAAAGGGGTTAACAGGTGTACATTTGGATTTATATCTACAGTTCACTTATCTGTTACTAAGCAAATTTAAGAAATATGCTTAGTATATCTGGTATCTCATTTTCATTAATAAGATATCTTGACATGTCACATAGGTTATTATACTGTCTATCTCTGTATTCCTCAATAAGTGAACAATTAAGCACATAGTGTTCAAGACTGACCATATGCCTGACCACATAATTTGCATTTGGTTTGATCATCTGTGTATCTCTCAAACTGCCAGATGTACTTGTAACCAAGCCTAAGCCTGGCCACTGCAACATCAGTCAGTCTGTTCACATTGCAAGTTGCTCCATAAACATACTTATCTACGGTCATGTTATCATAGAGATCTTTCTAAGAAAGAAAAT
The DNA here is from genome assembly GCA_009830355.1 of Cherax destructor. Taxonomy (NCBI): domain Eukaryota; kingdom Metazoa; phylum Arthropoda; class Malacostraca; order Decapoda; family Parastacidae; genus Cherax; species Cherax destructor. The sequence continues at coordinate 34,378 of WNWK01016170.1, forward strand.
CTTACTGTGGGTGGTTGTACACACTATTAAGAGAAAGAAAAACTTGTCTGTATAACCTCTGTAACACCAGTGATGAACTCCATCACTTTTACTGTTTTTTTTTTTCCATGTGTGCATGCATACATGTTCTTCCTTGCTGACTCTCTCAGGAGACCCAGAGTTCTAAACCTAAAGACAATTATTGACTTGATTTTAATGCAAACTATGACATCTTAACTGAAAGTAGTTTATTACATCATAACTGAAACTGGTTTATTACATTATAACTGGGCAATGTGTGGGGTAAATATGCAGAGAATTCGTAGTGTGGAAAATAGGTATGGAGTTACTAGAAATATTAGTCAGAGGGCTGAAGAGAGGCTGTTGAGGTGGTTTGGTCATTTAGAGAGAATGGAACAAAGTAGAATGACTTGGAGAGTGTATAAATCTGTAGGGAAAGGAAGGAGGGGTAGGGGTCATCCTTGAAAAGGTTGTAGGGAGGGGGTAAAGGAGGTTTTATGGGCGAGGGGCTTGGACTTCCAGGAAGCGTGTGTGTGTGTGTGTTAGATAGGAGTGAATGGAGATGAATGGTTTTTGGGATCTGATGAGCTGTTGGAGTGCGAGTAGAGTAATATTTTGTCAAGGGATTCAGGGAAACTAGTTAGCCGGACTTGAGTCCTGGAAATGGGAAGTATACAATGCCTGCACTTTAAAGGAGGATTTTGCGATACTGGCAGTTTGGAGGGACATCTAAGCTGTCGTATCTTAGCTCCTCTGCAAAGACAGTGATTATGTATGAGTGATGGTGAAAATGTTGAATGATGATGAAAGTTTTTTATTTCTTTTTGGGTCACCCTGCCTCGGTGGGAAACTGCTGACGTGTTAAAAAAAAAACCTGGTTTATTACATCTTAGATTTTTTTTTCATTCAAGCTTAAGCCTCTACACTTCTTTCCTGACATTAGTGCCAGTTTACCATATAATGCTAAATAACCCACATGAGTTTAGCACTTTTTTATTAATACAGGCAGTCCATATTTAACAGACATTTATTTAACATAGTTTTGAATAACCAAAAAAAATTACAAAAACTCTCAACAGCCATTTATCTGCTTGTACTATAATCTCTCATACTAAGTAAGATTAAGTGAATCTTTACTGTCTTGCCAGAGGTATGTAGATACAGCAGTTTAGATGTCACTCTAAACAGCATATATCCCAAACCCCTCCTTTAGAGTGCAGGTATCATATTTCTCACCTCCAGGACTCAAGTCTGGCTAACCAGTTTCCCTGAATCCCTTCACAAAATATTACCCTGCTAACACTCCAACAGCTCGTTAAGTCCCAAAAATCATTTGTCTCCACTCCTAACATGCTCACACATGCCTGCTGTATGAATTAAACATATTGTTAATGTTATTAGTCAAACAATCATCGCTTGCAGAAGCTTGAATCCTAAACCAGCTAAGCCTTTATACATTTTTATTTACTGATAAAGTTGAATTGAATAAAGTTTAAGAATGCAAACAACAAAAGAGCTTCAGTGACAGGTTTAGCTTTTTTGTTTAATAACAATTACAGATAAATGCAGAGATGGTCACATGATTACAAATTCTCATTTAATGAAATATTACTATTACTATGAAGCCTCATTTTTTTTGTGTGAAAATAAAAACAAATATTAAACCCATAGGTGTTATTGAGGGCTGTATTAGTTAATGCATCAGCTAAATTACTTTAAAGAAAAGCATTAGTTTAAATTAAAAAAGTTTCCTCATTTTTTGGTTAATCATCTTACTAGTGATTTTTTCAACAGTACATAAAGATGAAGAAGAACCCCCCATTAACATTCAGTGATGCTTACAAGTTAGTCAAAGAAGAAATGAAGGTCTCAGAAGAATGATACTGCTGAATCAAAATGTCAATTTGCTATGTTGTGCAGTATTTTTATTAAAGCATATTGATACTACAATTTACAAGCTAAAGTAAGTGTAATAAAAACTTGTCAGTGTTCAGTAATAACCCCTCATGGAAACAAACTCAGAAAATTAATTGGTGTGTATATTTTGACCCCAACAGGAGGTTCAAATATACAGACCAATTAATTTTCTGAGTTTCTGTCACCATGTGGGTTATAATTTCCATATGTGTTGGCACTCAGGTATTTAAATTCACACTAGATAATTTTCTTGCAATACTATGCAGTGCACATGGAAGACTGAACATGCCACCCATGAATACTGCTCCATTCTACACACACTCGTCTAGTATTCCAGAATTTCTTACAGTATATTCTAACCTCAGTCAGTTAAATGAGTCAGGACATTAAGTTGCTCAGAAAGCTGGGAAACTAACGAAGCTTTCTATTATTTAAATGGTATCCTCTGATATGTCATTGTAAGGATATGTATGTTTGAAAAGATGAAGGCAAGTGGTTCAACAGGATATGTTAACAGTGCAAGAGAGAGGGTTACATAGGAAGGAAAATGTAGGGTTTGAGGAGTGCTCTGACCTGTGAGGTGGCTCACTGCCCTTGACAAAAAGTATATACCGTACATTAGACTACTAAAGACAAATCTCTGTAAAATAAAAACTTATCACAAATACACACATACATACTACCATAAAGTTAACATAACCCGCAAAAGTCAAAATACTCATTGAATTGTCGATGTAAGAAGACACCTAAAATTTCTTGAGGTCACTGTGGATAGTTAAAATGTGCTCTACAGTCAGCCAGCTGCCCACACGTCACACAAGAGCTACCTGCAAAGAGTTGGCTGTGGACCAGGTGTGTACCTGATCGTCTATCATTGTATACAAAGATTTTAAAATAACCCTGTAGTATACCCCAATAGGTGTAATCAGTTTGTGAACAGTGATGTAATACAATTTGTAAGTACAAACCAATACCACTACCAATATTTAACTTTTAATATTAAAACACTTAGTACATTGTAATACAGCCTCTCCTCACTAAGACCACGTCGGTAAACGAATTCATCGCTAAGTGAGGAGCTTACTATAATGGTAGTGGGTTTGTGACAGCCATTTTTTTATATTGTTTTAATGTCACCTTTGCACTATTTATAACATTTCTGGTATATTTTTAAATGTTTATACAGTAATGTATTGTAATAATCAGAATAGAGGAAATCAGCTCTAATATACGTACATTATTTAGGTATAAACCATACCACGGGTGGGGTTCGAACCCGCGGTCAGAGAGTCTCAAAACTCCACACCGTCGCGTAAGCCACTAGGCCAGCTAGCTTCAATAAGATTCATCCAACTAGGTATATTTCTACACCATAGGAAAGTTAGCATAGGCACCACTGTGTCCACAAATGCTAGTTTTTACAGACGAATCTCCCGCTAGCATGGCCGTGTCATTACGATTTTGTGAGTCATGTTGACGGCTTTGAAGGGGACTTGAGCTAGAGTTTGCGTAAGCCTAGTGGCTTACGCGACGGTGTGGAGTTTTGAGACTCTCTGACTGCGGGTTCAAACCCCACTCGTGGTATGGTTTGTTTGCAATCGTGTCATTACGATTTCGTGAGTCATTATTTAGGTATGCATACTGGTCAGAGAGCCCGTTGTAAGTCCGAGTCGTCGGTAAATGAGTACGTCGTTAAGTGAAGAGAGGCTGTACATTATGCAAGTATAAACTTCTGTCCATCTTTCATGTGTAAAATTACAAAAAATGTGTGATCAAGCAGATGTGTGGTAAATACCTGTTAATAATTTACATATTTAAACTGTAATTACAGTCCCCTTAAAGAAGATTCCTTTATGTTGGTGAGGGGCTCTTGATCTAAAGATTTGGGCAAATGCTTCAATTCCTTTGAATCAAGCATGAATGCCTTCGATTCCCTAAAGCACTGTATGACCACTGTGGGTTTAGTGCTGAAACATGAATGTAATAATAATGTATATACTGTATTTACTTAATATGCTGGTGTATAAGTCGACTTTTTTAAACTGATTAATAAAGTTACTGATATGTGGCAGAGGTGAAATTAAGGCTGTGGCACATTACCGAAGTATAGAAGTGATACTACTAGCCGAGTGACACTATCATACTAGTATTATAACTTTTACCACAGTTGCAAGTTTTATTTGCTACTTCTTACCTGTTATGTTTTTGTTGCCCGGACACACATTTTTAATAAAGAATGTCGCATTTTATTAAAAATGATACCCAAACACTAAAAAAATAGAAAAACATTAAATTATTATTATAATCAAAAGAAGCGCTAAACCATAGGGGTCATACAGCGAAAAACATTAAAGCTGGAGAAAACAAGATGCATTTTATATTCCCCTTATGGTCCATGTTAGTCTGTTTAACCCTTTGTGGGTCGACAGGCCTTCTCAGGAAAGTGTTCCTGGGGTCGAAAATTTTTTGGAAAAAAAAAAATTATTTTTTCTTATGAAATGATAGAGAATCTTTTTCCGATCATAACGCCACCAAAATTATGAAATTTGATTGAAAACTAATGGAATTATGCTTTCGCGAAGTTAGCGGTAGCCATGACACTTACGCATCTGCGATTTTGCCCACTTTGAGCCCTATTTTCGACAAATTCCAATGTTTCAGTTAACTAAAATTATAGCTATTTCGCTAGAACTCCATTTCTTCTGTCAATTGAGTACAAGAAACCGCCTATTTACCAATTTCATCTACCCAAAATAGTGGTGAGAAAATGGCAATTTTCCAATTTCACACAAATTTCAAACGATGCCATTTTCAAAATACGGTCCAGAGTAAACAAGGCAGACATTCCTGGCACTAAAATAACATGTTCTCTGTTCATTAGTCACGTCTCCAGGCCCCTGTTCAATTACTTTTGCTTTTCATTTTGAATTTTTATTCTCACAAAAAATAGAAGATTTACTGTTATGTATACAACTGCATCATTGTAAAAATGGTATAAATAATATCAGAGCACTTGTGCATGAATATAAGACTCGCCAGTTGATGTGTATTGGAGGCATGGTGTGATTTGTTTACTCTTGAACATCGTCAAAAATCGAACATTTTTGCTACTTTGAGCTCAATTTCAAGGTACTTGTCATTGTCATACCAATCAAAATCATCTCTATTTTTGTAATATATCTTCCATTCTATCAAATGAGACCAAGAAAACGAGAATACATCAATAAATACCATACGAAAATCGACTGCAAAGTCGCTGTTTTAATAAAAAAAAACGGTCAGTTTTTTTTCTCTCATTATGCAGTGTGTACTGCAGGATTTTGTTTATACTGCGCACACTGACCACACAGACCCATTCTTTCATATGTATGCCTACCAGACGTTTTCTGCTTAAATTGAGGCCGCTAGAATTTGGGCGTACTAGTACGGCACCAACCCCTGCTCGTAAAATGTACTAGTACGGCACCGACCCCGAAAGGGTTAAGACTAACAAATATTTTAAAGTAAGTAATGAATGTACTGTGGCAGTAAAAGACAAAGAAGGGAAATAACCCCAGAAAAGGACTTGGTACTTGAATTCTATGGAAGGGAATTCCTATTCCAAATAATAGTAACTCTTAAATCCTCTACCCTCCTCCTGTCTTTCACACATCAACAACTCTTCAATAAAGGTAAGTGTCAAGTTATTACTGTTTTATACTTCGTCTCATTGTTTTCTGTGTAGATAAATGTACATTTTATGTAAAAAAAAATATATTTTTAAAATACTTTTGGATTTCTGGAACGGATTAATTTGATTTACATTATTTCTTATGGGGAAAATAGTTTTGAAAATCGTCCATTTTGAAAATAGGCCGACTCTCAGGAACGGATTAATCACGATTTTCAAGGGTCCACTGTACATATTGTAAATTACCTAGGATAACCCAAAAATTCCAGGCAAAGTGCTATACGGTGCTTGTAGATACAGTAGACCATCATTTAGCACGAGATTATGTTGCACGTTATGGGTATTGCATGATTGAAGAATTGTGGCACATTATTATCTAACACAACGTAAAAATGATATTACACGGTTCGCGGGAGGGAAAAAAATTTTGAGCGCACAGTAGTCCACGGTGGATTAAACCATTGAGTCAGTGGGGGTCCTACTGAAGGTGGCTATGAGCCACATCAAGTGTTTAATGCTGACGAGACAAGTGTTTTCTGGAAGAAAATGCCAACACGAACTTATATCAGTCAGCAAGAGAAAAGTGCACCAGGCTTCAAGACAGCAAAGGATCGCTTCACCTTGCTCCTTTGCGGTAATGCATCAGGTGATTTCAAGTGTAAGCCCATGGTTATTTACAGCTCTAAGAATCCTCATGCTCTGAGGAAAAGGGAATTTGTTTTTCCTTCCCACAAACTGTAAGTAAGTAAGTTTATTCAGGTATACACAGATACAGTTACATTGATTATCATACATAGCAGCATATGTGTAGAGAACCTAGGTGGGTTAAGTTTCTGTCAAAAAGTCAACGAGAGAGTCAGGATTAAAGGAGGGTCCATCAGCAAGAAGGGAAGGTAAAGAAAATGCCGCAGAGCGAAGACGCCGTTGGAGGTAAATCCTGCGTGCTCGTTGATATAGTGGGCAGTCCAACAGAATATGTCAAACAGACACTGGAACCTGACAGTGCTCACAGAAAGGAGCAGGGAGCCTCTCCATGAGATACCCGTGAGTAAGACGAGTGTGGCCGATGCGAAGACAGGAGAGTGTAGTCTCCCAACCTCGACATTGGTGACAAGAAGAAGGCCAGAAACCTATCCTCGATTTAATAGAATGAAGTTTGTTATTTAGCAGGTCAGACCAGCGCTGTTGCCAACGGGTGCGAAGGTAGGTAGCAATGACCGCAAAATAGTCCATAAAAGGAACACCTCTATAGGAAACTGGAAAGTCATTATTATTATTACAGTGGACCCCCGAGTTTCGTAAAAACTTCACTCCTGAAGTCTGCTCAAGTGCCATTACCGAACGAATTTACTCCCTTAAGGAAAAATGTCACGTAGGTTAGTCTATTTCAGACCCCCAAAAATACTTTTCCACAAGCACTTACAATATTATACTTACATAAATGTACGATTTCCGGGGTTTACGAAACTCGGGGGTCCACTGTATAATCAAAAGAAGCGCTAAACCACAAGGGTTATACAGCGTGGCGGGGCAGGACAGGATGCAGGGAGAATGGATTGTAAGCGGGAGATGGATGATTAGTAGGGTATGGAGTACAGCAGGATAGTGGATAGTGCAGAGATAGAGGGTAGCAAGAGATAGAGGTAGAAAGGACTGAGGGAGGTGCTAGAGGTATATTTCAGAGTTTGTGTAGTAAGCCAGTTTCTGTCAAAAAGTCAACGAGAGAGTCAGGATTAAAGGAGGGTCCATCAGCAAGAAGGGAAGGTAAAGAAAGGGCCGCAGAGCGAAGACGCCGTTGGAGGTAAATTCTGCGTGCTCGTTGATAAAGTGGACAGTCCAACAGAATATGTCGAACAGACACTGGAACCTGACAATGCTCACAGAGAGGGGCAGGGAGCCTCTCCATGAGATACCCGTGCGTAAGACGAGTGTGGCCAATGCGAAGAAGGGAGAGTGTAGTCTCCCAACCTCGACATTGGTGACAAGAAGAAGGCCAGAAACCTATACGCGGTTTAATAGAATAAGTTTGTTATTTAGCAGGTCAGACCAGCATTGTTGCCAACGGGTGCGAAGGTGGGTAGCAATGACCGCAAAATAGTCTGTAAAAGGAACACCTCTATATGAAACTGGAAGGTCATGTACTGCTGACCGCGCAGCAGTGTCTGCCTGTTCATTGCCCTGTACGTCAACATGACCAGGGACCCAACAAAAAACAATATCTTTGTGCTTGCTAGAGATCGGCAAAACCAAGTTGGATACGAAGAACTAGAGGGTGAGGTGTATCAATTTTACGGAAAACAAAAGCATAAGGGAGTCAAAACGACCACAAATGGTGATACAGGCATAAATGCAATACGGATAAGTCCCCAAGAAAGGCATACAATTCAGCTGTAAATATGCTAGCTAGGAATAATGCCTCTCAGCGCTGGAAACACTGCCCGAATCCGACGTCGCTGATGACTTTGCTCTGACACTCATACATGGGAATAAAGAGAGTAGCAGAAAAAGATTGAGCCCGTGGTGGGCGGGTTTTCCACAAGGAGGGGAATAGAACAGCATACATGCAGGAATTTCCCCAAAGGGGTAGGGAAAGAGACTTCACATGAACATATAAGGTGGAGCTGAAGGGCCCTGTCTTTGTGTGCGTGCGAAAAAAAATTGAAAAATACGAAAATTAGTTTTCTTACCAAAAATAGCTGATCTTCTGGCATCCCCTCATATAATTCTCATCATTATACGATGTTTCTACAAGGAATTATAGTAATTTGAAACGGTATGGTGTTGGTCATTTATGGCATGCCCGCTTGGAGGCCAAATTTTTTCGCTTTTTCTATAAATTTTCCTTATTTTTTTCTCTCTAATAAAATACAAATTACCATTTGATATCATAGAAGAGTGGGCGGGCTAATATGGCCTGAGAACCAATGGGAGGCCTTCTCGGCCTTCTTGGATAAGTGTGACAGGCCATAAATATGTGTTATGAGAGAAAACGAATCTAGCAATGGTAAACTGTAGTAGACACTCATAGATGATGAAAACAGGGGAAAAAAACAAGTAGTTTTTGAAATTTTTTTCGTACTGGGTCCGCTTTTTGGGCCATTATCTCGAAGTAAGTTTTTTACCTTTGTGAGGGAATAAATGATTAATAATAAAGCAATTGCGTGTTTTTCACAAAAAACATAGAAGAATGTTCTTTACAAGATCAAGTGTTCCTTGGAGTATCCCAAATATTTTCATATTTGTGTGGGGATAAAAGTCTGATATTTTGCTAAAGTCAAGCAACCTACAAACTGTATTTTTTTAGAATAAAGATAAGCTTTATTACAGAATACATAAGTACCTTGGCACGATGGACTTGAAGTGTTCTATCAGCAGAAAGTGTCAAAAAACTTTCCCAACAACCACTTCGGAATATATCTCTCTAAGTGGGAATTTTAGGGAAATTTTTAGTAAATTTCTTGTTCATTTGCTTTTGGCAGATTTTATTGAAACTTCGTTCAGAGATGTTCATATAAGCTCTAATAGTACACCAAAATGAGCGCAATTGGTAAACAAATAAAAAAATTTCATTTCGTGCAGGGGCCCCCAAGGGAAGACAGGAGTGAATGTAGATGAAGAAAAGGACGAAGTAGCAGGAGCGACGAACAAATAAAAAGCGCCTACTAACATCTGTAACAATTCATACATGGAAAAGGGTTGATGGGTCCTGAGAGCGAACATAATAGCAGGTACAATGTGCATCATGACGATTGGACAAGGATGGAATGTTCGCTCTACATGAAGGCCTCAACCGGGAAGAAATGCACCAAGGCATAAGCATAATCCCCGGTGATGGATGGGATTAGGATGGAAAAGTAGCAGGCGGCGCCAAAATATCTGGTCACAATAATCGAGTTTTGATAAAATTAGGGCTGAATGTAAATGAAGGAGAGTTCTACGATCACCCCGACGAAAGATGTGCGAGGGTTTTAGGAGGTTCAGCCGGCTATGACAAGTTGCCTTCAGAGAGGTAATGTGAGGTTTCCAGGACAATCGACGGTCAAACAGGGGGCTGAGAAACCTGACTGTATCACGTTCTGATACACATGAGCCATATAGGTACAACGGATGATCAGAGACCACTGAACGCTTAGTAAACGTAATTTGACGAGTTTTGCTACTAGAAAATTTTAAAACCCCGAGAGTGGCCCAATCGGAAACTCTGTTGATGGCATGCTGGAGGAAACTGCAATGAGGTGACAGTCAGCACCCGCACAAGCTATAGCAAAGTCATCCACATAAAGCGATGACCAAATGTTGGATGGAAGAACTGATGCCAGATTATTTATAGCAAATAGAAAGAGTATTGTCTCAGAACACATCCCTGGGGACACCTTCAGCTTGGGCAAAGTCCGGGAAAGCTCATTACTAACCCGCACACGGAAATGTCTTTCAGTTGAAAGCCTTAACCCTTTGAGGCTCGGTCCCCTACTAGTACATCAGTGCAGCCAGGGTCGGTCACGTACTTGACGCCTAAATTCTAGTGCCTTCAAATCTGGTGGAAGAAAGCTGGCAGGCCTACATATGAAAGAATGGGTTTGCATGGTCAGTGTGCGCAGTATAAAAATCCAAGCACGCAGTGCATAATGAAAAAAACTCTGACCGTTTTTAGTTTTAAAAAAGCGACTTTCGGGGGTATTTTCATATGGTATTTGTGGTTGTATTCTGGTTTTCTTGGTCTCATTCGATAGAATGGAAGATATACTATAGAAATGGTGATGATTTTGATTGGTTTTACGATGACAAGTACCTTGAAACTGAGCACAAAGTAACGAAAATGTTCGATTTTGTCGATGTTCAAGATAAACAAATCACACCATGCGTCCAATACCATCAACTGGCATGTCTAATATTCTTGCACAAGTGCACTGATATTATTTATACCGTTTCTACAATGATGCAGTTGAATACATAACAATAAATCTTCTATTTTTTTTGTGAGAATAAAAATTCAAAATTGAAAGCAAATTATTATTATTATAATCAAATAGAAGCGCTAAACCACAGGGGTTATACAGCGCTGCAGGTTATTGTAGGATGCAGGGAGAGTGGGTTGTGAGGGAGATGGACGTTAGTAGGGTATGGTGCAAGATGACGGTGGATAGTGCAAGGGTGGAGGGTAGCAAGAGATCGAGGTAGAAGGGACTAAGGGGGGTGCTGAGGTATAATCTTCAGAGTTTGTGTAGTAAGTCAGTTTCTGTCAAAAGTCAATGAGAAGTCAGGATTAAAGGAGGAGGCCATCTGCAAGAAGGAAGGTAAAGAAAGGGCCGCAGAGCGAAGACGTCGTTGGAGGTAAATTCTGCGTGCTCGTTGATAAGTGGGCAGTCCAACAGGATATGTCGAACAGACACTGGAACCTGACAATGCTCACAGAGAGGGGCAGGAGCCTCTCCATGAGATACCTGTGAGTAAGACGAGTGTGGCCGATGCGAAGACGGAGAGTGTAGTCTCCCAACCTCGACATTGGTGACAAGAAGAAGGCCAGAAACCTATAACCGGTTTAATAGAATGAAGCTTGTTATTCAGCAGGTCAGACCAGCGTTGTTGCCAACGGGTGCGAAGGTGGGTAGCAATGACCAAAATAGTCCGTGAAAGGAACACCTCTATATGAAACTGGAAGGTCATGTACTGCTGACCGCGCGCAGTGTCTGCCTGTTCATTGCCC
>WNWK01016171.1:0-45666 GCA_009830355.1 Cherax destructor
GTGAAAAACTATGTATTTCTATGTGGTTGTTTTGTGGTGTGATTGCCTGAGTATTTGTGTGGGGGTGGAGGGAGGGAGAGGAGAACTGGAGACAGTGGGGAATGGAAGAGAGATGGGGAGGGGAAAGAGGGGGGATTATGTGGAGAGAGTGAAGGAGGGAGAAGCAGAGGTGGAGAGAGAATGGGAGAGGGAGAGGGGGAGGAGGTGGGTGGGGAGGGAGCAGGGGAAAAGTGTGTGTGGGCCTGTGTGTGTGTGTTAGTTTTGTGTATGTGTATGTGTGTGTGTGTTTTGTGTGTGTGTATGTGTGATAGTTTTGTGTGTGTGTGTGTGTTAGTTTTGTGTGTGTGTGTTAGTTTTGTGTGTGTGTGTTAGTTTTGTGTGTGTTAGTTTGTGTGTGTGTGTGTGTTAGTTTTGTGTGTGTGTGTATGTATGTGTGTGTGTATGTATGTATGTGTGTGTGTGGGTCGTGTGAAAAGTAGTGGTGAAATTGTGTGTTATGGTGTATGGGTGTGTATGTGGAGTTTGCGAGTGACACGTTGTCTGCAGTGCTTCTCTACCTGGCCTGACCTGACACCTGACCTACCAGTTAATGTGTGTGTGTGTGTGTGTGTGTGTGTGTGTATGTGTATGTGTGTGTGGAACTATATGTGTGTGGATTTATTGTGTGAAAAGTAGTGGTGAAATTGTGTTATGGTGTATGAGTGTGTATGTATGTATGTGGGGTCTGCGAGTAACATGTAGTCTACAGTGCTCCTCTACCTGGCCTGACCTGACACACCTGATCTACCAGTTAATGTATTCTATGCTTCACCTGTCTGCTCGCCCTTTTCTACTAGAAATTACCAATTGCAATTTGTTACCGAGTACTTGATATCCTATTCCTTATCTTACTATGAGAGTTGACCGTTCACAAACAGCTTAGCGGTTAGGTAATTGGAGCTTACACCCGACACCCCGAAAACCACGCATAGGTGAATACTTGCGATGCGATGCAGCTTGTCCAGCGTGTAGTATCCTGTAGATTGTCCAACTCGATGTGATGTTCTGGCGTATATCCACTTTCGTTTCTTGTCGATATATAATATTACCTATTCACTGTATTTCTTTCACTTGTCACATATTAATTTCACTTTATTATCTAGGGTGACACACGTGGCAACGTCGCCTGGAGCACACTAGGCCCACTCTGACCCCGCCACCAAATATTTATTTCTACTTCACTTATAAAATTATGGCTCTCCCTACACTTATGTGGCTCAGGGCAACTCGTAAATCACTTCAAGGGTTGTTCACTACCCTGACACACTTGATAACCCCTGCATTACCCTTGGGTAGCCCTCAAAAACACTTATATTCACAGATCCCTACAAGTTGTGACTAGTCGAGGAGGGAATGGGAGGGTATGAGTCTGGCAGGGTGTTAAGGACCATGGAAGGCATGAGTGGATATGTGGAGCATTGGTTTAGTAGGAAGTATAAGGAGGAGGTACGGGACATGGGTGCAAGTGATAGGATTCTGGGGGGAATAGTGAAAGGATTGTGCGAGGAGGATCGGTGTGCTTGTGAGGGGGAAATAACGGAGGAGGAGGTATGGGATGCAGTAAAAGGTCTGCGCATGGGGAAGTCGCTGGGCATAGATGGGTTGCCAGGAGAATTATATGTGCAGTATTGGCAGATGTTAAAGGGGGTTTTAGTTAAAGTTTTCAATGAGATGAGAGGCGGGGGTATCATGGAGGAGACGTTGAGGACAGGAGTTGTGGTGTTAGTACCCAAGGGAGAGCAACTGAAGGGTTTCAGGGATTATAGGGCAATAACATTAATGTGTACGGATTATAAGATATTCGCGAAGATCCTTGCGAATAGGATGAAAAGGGGTTTAGGAAGTATGTTGCATGATGGGCAATATGGGGTACCGGGTAGAAGCATTAGGATGGGACACAGAAGGATTAAGGGGTTCATTGATGAGAGTCAGATAGGAGGAGTTTTGGGGTTGGATTGGCAGATGGCATATGATAGAGTTGATAGAGGTATGTTGTTGGAGATTTTGAGAAAGCAGGGGTTTGGGGAGGAGATAGTGCAATGGGTGAGAACGTTATATGAAGGGGCTTTGCTAAAGGTTCAAATTAATGGGAGGGTGGGAATGGCAGTGGACATGGGGAGGGGTCTGAGGCAGGGATGTCTGCTGTCTCAGATACTTTTTGCTTGTCTTCAGGACCCATTTTATAGGATGGTAGAGGAGGGTGTATAAGAGGGAGGGGTGCAGGGGGCTGATAGGACAGGAATAGTGGGTTATGTTGACGACACGACTATTTTGGTCAGGAATGAGGAGAATCTAAGATTGATCAATGGTTTAGTGGATGTTTTTGGGCAGGCAACAGGCATGAGGGTAAATAGGGGCAAATCCAATCTTTTAGAGGTAGGGCATTGGAAGAGGGAACGTTGGGATCTAGGGAAGGGTGGAAATGTGTAGATGTTTTAAAAATATGTGGGATTGTTTTTAGTGATAATCCGTTTGTGGCTAGGGAGGTGAATTCGAGAGCGGTGGTGGATGCTGCTTTAAGTAGGATGCAGGGTTGGGGTGTTGGGGAAGTGACATTATTACAAAGGGTAGTGGTGGTAAATGTTTTGGTGTATAGTAAATTGTGGTTTTGCGCGGCAGTATACCGACTGCTGGAAGTGGATGTGAGAAGGTTGTTGCAGGGTGTACTTAGGTTTGTATGGGGTCATGGGAGGCATTGGTTAAGTAGGGAGGTGGTAAAAACTAGGGTTAAAAGGGGAGGTTTGGGCTTAGTACCCTTACGGTGTAGGTTAAGGAGCGTTTTTTTAAGACAGGAGTATTTAGTGAGGGGAGGGGTGGGGGGAAGGAGTGTAGGTTTGGTAATGAAGGAAGTACGTAGGTGGTGGGGGGGGAAGGAGTTACTCGGGTGTGAGTCAATTTTGCGCACCCTTATGGTTGTGAGAGAACCGGGCAGGGTTAGGGTGAGCAGATTGGATAGGGTAGGTATGAGGGAGCAGGAGGTGCAGGGGAAGGCAACATTTCCAATGTATAATTGGAGGGGAACTTGGGGTTGGTTGAGGTAATTTGAAATTGCAACCTCGGGTTAGGGACACAGGGTTTAGATTCCTGCATGGGATTTTGGCATCTAAAGTGCAGCTTTTTGTAATGGGGATTATAGGTGATGGGAAATGTTCCAGGTGTGGGGGATTAGATACGGCATATCATGCGGTGTATTTTTGTGAGGGAGTAGCGGTAGTGAGGGAGTGGTTTAGTAGGGTTTTGTGGACAATTGGGGGAAAGGGTTTATCAGTGTTACGAGCGCTTAGTTTAGACATGCAGGGGTTCTCGGAAGGTATTCGAAGGGCATTGTCATACTTAGTTCTAGATTTCATACACATTTCATGGGGAATGAGGGAAATGAGAGGAGAAGTTAAAATTAAGGCTTTAGCTGCTGCTTTCTATAGAACGAAATGTAGAAATAAGGGGATTTATGGTAGGGCTTGGGATAAAGATTTCCCATTTGAGTATCGACAGCTCACAGTGCATAAGTTAATTAAGAGACGGTGGTAATGTGTTTGGGCTGGGCTCCAGTTAAGTAGGGATGGGGGGTTTTAGTGGGGTTGTGAGGTTTAGTGCAGGAGGCGTGTGTGTTGTTTTGTGTAGGTTTGGGGTTGCGGGGGAGTAGGTGTGTGTGTAGGGGTTTTTGTGGTAGGTAGGGGAAGGGTGTGAGTTTGGGGGTGAGTTTGGAGGGGGTGTAGGGTTGTGAGTGTTGGTTTTAAAGGGGGTGGGTTGAGGTCAGGGGAAGGGTGGTGGGTTTTGTTTCTGCTTTGGTTGTCTCTTTGGGGTTGCGAAACCCCAGTTTCTATATGATCAATAGTTTTGTTAGTCATTTATTGGATGGTATTTTATATTTTGTTGGATGCTAAGGAAGTGTAATGTTTGGTGTATATTCTTGGAAAACAAAATAAAACATGTTAATAAAACAAAACAAAAAATAATCAAAATGTTCAGGTATCCGACAATGTTTAAATTTTGTATCTTTGTTTCAAATTAAGCTTAGGGTATAGCATGGTGTTCATGTATTTATATTTAGTGTCTTTTGGCAAAGTTTTAAGTTTTTATTTGTTATTGTAATACTTGGTGTATTGTTCCCTACATTATGTGTTGGGTTCTCTATTTTCCTTGATTTTTTTTTCTTGCTTCAGAGAAGCTTTTGTAAGACAGATAAGATGTAGAGCATTATCTTATATTGGTGTGAGCTCTTGATATTTGTATGTGGTTAGGGTGAAATAAATTAGGTTGGATAGGCTAGGTGTAGTTTTCAATTGGGCTTTTTAGGTGTAGATTTTTTTTTTTGGGTTATGGTTTTGATGAAATGTTCAATTTTGGGTCATGTGCACTGTGTCTTGTGGACATAAATTATATGAAGTTTTTTTTTCATGACCTTGTTTTGTACTCTAGTAGCTTACCTTAGCTTATGTTGGTTTGGGAATATATTTTGAGTGCTACCATTTTAGGTAGTGTTTTGAATTTATTGTATACTGCTAATGTGGGGAAGGGTGTAGGCTTTATTATGTTAGCAGTCTTGTTTTTTTCAAGGCTTTTATGGCAGTAGACGGGGTTATACAGGTACATGGGATAATGGTTGGCTTGTGTCACTACTGTATAAGGTTTATATATGTCTCCATGTTTTGTCACAGGTTTTTTTTTATATTTTATTTAAAAACATATTGTACAATTTTACAAAACAACTGGAAATATACTCTCATAAAGGACTCTCCTATTAGTATCTAAAAACCATTACCTGTAACAGGATAAAAGAAAACATTCACCAGCCACCATAAACAAGGCTATAAGGTGCTGTCCTAGAACAAGATGATACTGAAAAAAGCACGTAATAATACATACTAAAGAAACCCTTATTGCATATGTAAAACTTCAAACCAAAGAACAAACTACAACTTTATGCTTACTTATACATAAGATAACCTTAAACAAGGTTTAATGACCACCAGAAACCAAGACTTTCTGCATGATATAATTCATACCCCCCCCCAACCTGCTACTACCCGGCCCGTGCACATCTGTGATAATTCTGGTTCAAAGTTTTTGCTTACATCTCCATGTACAAGGGCACATACCATATCAATACGTTGAACACGCTACAAAAATCTAACCCAGTAATATACCTAGCCACTAAACTTCAGCTCTGTACCTAAAAACAACCTATGACTTACATACATGATGACTAGAAAATCACTTAAACCATGATAATCCTTTACATACATTAAACCAAAAATTATCCGTTATCTCCAAAATATCGGGAGGACACATAACCATAACCCTTTTTAAATCTAACCCGGAACATACATATACGTACAGTCCTGCACAAAAAAAATACACCAAAACATTATAATTAAAGAAACACATATAACAATCCTAATATATTACAATGCACATTCATCTTTAGTGAAAATTCATATATAAAAAACACACTGTAAGAACATAGAAAAACTGGGTACACTTATGATGGATTTATCCTTTTAATTAAAAAGGACACAACGTACAGGAAGCGGAAATCAAAACACCAGATACAAGAACACATCTACATATACATCAGTAGCCACACCACAAGGCAGGCACACAAAAAACATTAATATAAGTAAAACCCAGTCAAAACACAGGAAACAACATTGCTGTAATACGGCACCCTAAAGAATATTACTGAAACATGATGCAAAAAATAACCCTACTTCAAAACAAAACCTGTGAATATGATCACAATTTTCCCAGGTAACTCATTGGACAAATCAGTCATCTATAAAGTGTGGAACGTCAAAAACAAAACCTACCTAAAACAAACCCCAGGGCCTGAGGTAGGGCAAAACCCCCATCGGAAAATCCCTGAACCCAGGATGAAGAACCCCCCTCGTCTGAGTCATCATCCACAAATTTTCACCCGTACCCTGAAAAAACAGCGGAGGGATCCCGGGAACCCCAAACCCCACACACCCCCCACCCCCATACATGCACTCCACCTGACACTTGCACAACCTAAGCCTCACCCCGGGAGACCAACCCCTCCAAGCCTATATAAAAAACTAACCTAGTAACATTCTCATCGATAGCCGCTTATACCCCTCCGAAAAATCTCTATCCCACCCTTACCATACAACCCCTGATTCCTACACTTAGTTCTATAAAACCGAGCCACTAGGGCTTGGATCCGTGCCTCACTTCTCACCTCCTTCATCCCCCATGACACATAAATGTAATCTAAAACCAAATATATAATCACACGCCGCACATCCTCTGGACATCCCACCACGTCTAAACATGATATCTGCAGAACCAATAAACCAACCCCCCCACCCCCCGAATTATCCCAGTGAACCATTCCCTCACCCGCCCCAAACCCTCGCAAAAATACACAACGTGAAAAGCCGTGTCCGGCGTTCCATAAAGTGTACAAAACCCATCGCTTGCCAAACCCATTACGAAAAGTTGCACCCTCGATGTGAGAATGCTGTGAAGAAAACGATACCCTATTTCTTGCACTCTGGGATGCAACTTCAGCCGTCTGAACCAGTACCACGTTACATTCCAGTTGAACCTTGGATAGACCTCCTCCCCTAGCACCCCCATGTCCCTCGTTCCAACCCTATCCAAACTCCTCAATTTTACCCGACCAGGATCTGGGACCACTAGGAGATGCCTCAGAATCGTCTCACACACCAACAGGTCCCGACCTTGCCACCACCTCCTAATCTCCCTCATGACTCTATCCACCCTTGCCCCCCCCCGATACCCACCCCTCGCTATAAATTCCTGCCTAACGTATAACCTCATTAATCTCATATGCAAAGGTATCAGACCCATACCTCCCTTCCCTACCTTTGTCATTACCACCTCCTTTCGCAACCAATGCCTCCCAAAACCCCAAATAAACCGCAAAACCCTGTTCTGCAGTCGCTGAATGTCTCTTTCCAGGAGGGGATATACAGCGGCGACATACCAAAGCTTACTATACACCAAAGAATTAATAATAATCATCCTTTGCAGGAGAGTTACCTCGCCCGGCCTCCAACCCGCCAGCCTACCTAAAGCCGCATTGACCACCGCCGAGGAATTAATCTCACGCATCACGCTCTCCACCTTACCAAAAGTCACCCCACATATTTTCAAGCTATCTACTGTTACCCACCTGAACCTCTGCCCCAACGACCCCCCCCCACCCATGTACTTATCTCTAACAACTTTGATTTTGCCCTATTTGCCCGCATACCTGTTGCCTGCCCAAAAACCTCAATGAAACTGTTGACGTTCTCCAATCCCTCCTCACTGCCCACTAAAATGGTGGTGTCATCCACGTAACCACGTTCCTCCTTCTAGCTCACAACCTTCCTCCCTGACTCCTCTGACACTAGCCTGTAAAAGGGGTCCTGCAAACATGCAAACAGAAGCTGCGACAAGGGGCATCCCTGTCGCAATCCCCGTTCCATGCTCACCATGGATCCAACCCTCCCGTTCACCTGTACTCTCACCCTAGCTCCTGCATACAAAGTGCGCACCCATCCCACCACCTCCTCTACAAACCCCTGTCTCATCAGTATACCCATTAACATGCCCCTATCTACACTGTCGTAGGCTGTTTCCCAATCCAGCCCCACGACACCCCCTCCCCCCTACCCTCAATGAAACGTTTAATCCTATGATGTCCCACCCTCATACTATGTCCTGGGACCCCAAATTTCCCACCTTCCAAAAACTTCCCCAAGACCTTCTTCATGTGGTTTGCTAAAACACGTGCAAAAATTTTATAGTCAGCACATAATAAGGTGATTGGCCTATACGCCCGAAGAGTCCCACCACCACTTCCCTTAGGCACTAAAACCACGATCCCCGTCTCTAGCTCCCCGCCCAATGGGCCACATAAAAGTCCCCAGAAATCCCATCAATACCAGGCGCTTTCCCCAAATTTTGGCTCTTCACTGCCTGCCACACTTCCTCTTCAGTAATACATCCCTCTATTAGCTCCCTTTCCTCCGTACCTAGTCTTGAAACAATACCCTCCAAAACCATCTCACACGCATGCCCATCACCTTCCCTCCTTTCCAATTTACGCTCAAACCATTTGTCAGTGTAGCAACTCATGGCATCTGTGGTGCGAATTACCTGCCCATGACTATACCCTCCCAAATCCTCCTCAACCTCCAATGACATAACCGTCATCCCCTTTCTCCGGACTTGAAACTTACGTAAAACTATCGCTGAGGGCTTATCCCCCCAAAGTACCTCCTCTAAACCCCCTCTCATCCTTAGAGCATGAAAACCCTCATTTTGTATGTCCCTCAGTTGCATCCTAAGATTTTCAATTTCTACATATGGATATCTTCCTGCTCCCCCATATCTCTCCTTTAGTTGCCCCTCCAAATATCTCTGCATCCCCAACCTAAAACGTGCCTCCTTCCCTCCCACCCTTTTGTAGAATTCCCTGATGGCCACTTTCGCTCGCACGTGCCACCAATCCATCCCATCACCAATCCCCCGACCCCCATCCCATAACCTTTCCCACCATTCCGCAAAAATCTCCCGATGATCTGGTCCGTGCAATAAATGTACATTCAACTTCCAGTAGCTAGGGTAAATCCTCACCGCTCCTTGCCACCCCAGCTCAGTCAAAACACCTCTATGATCCGAATAACCCAGATCCTCACAAGATACAGCCCCGACCCCAACCGCACCCAACACATATACCCGATCCAGCCGCGCTGCGTAACCCCGTTTAACATAAGTGTGTTCCACCTGCCACCCATCTCCCCTAACTACATCGACCACCCCGACCGCCTGCAACACCTCCCTCAAGACCCCCAACGTGCACCTTGCCCTCCTGGGTTCCACATCCTTTCCTCTAATTACACAATTCCAATCTCCTGCAATGATGGTAACTAAAGGGAGACCCCGCAAAGCGTAAACTAAAAAATCATGAACGAACTCTTCCTTCACCCGACGATTGGTAGTCGCTGGCATATAAACCCCGACAAAACACACCTGTATGTCACCCCACTCCCCCTCTACCCTAACAATCTGTCCCCCTCCCCCCTCCTCCCACGCCTTCAACCTGAAGGGGCTGGTCTCACGGATCCCCACAACAACCCCGCCCTTGAGATTTTCAGAGCTCCCCATATAACATGTGTAACCTGTCAATCATAAGTCCCTTCCACACCTGAAATTATGATCCTGAAAGAAGCAAACATCAACATTCATGCGTCTGAGTCTGAGTGTTATCTCTACCCATCTCCTCTTTACCTCCGTTCGTAGGCCATTAACATTCATGTTGAAACACCTGAAAACACCAATGGGGGTTTACCACTATGTCGTACGGATCCTGTTCCACCTATCCTTGACATTCCACTGGCTCCTCGACAAATCTTCCTACCAGCACCACTATTCTTCCCCTGCTGTGCAACCTTCCTACCCTTTGCCACATCCGCATAAACCATTTTACACGACCTTTGGCCTGCGGTTAGCACATCATCCTCAACAGTTCCACTAGACCGTTTGGGGGATACTCCCGCCACTTCCATTTCTCCTTCACTATCCTCTCTATGCACTTTCACCTCCGCTGTAATCACAGACCCGCGGTCAACAAAGTCCGCACCACTACTGTCCACACACACTGAACTCTCCAACTCCACAGGTGAATCCACCGTTGGACTTATTAACCCATTTGGCAGTGGGTCTTCGAGAATCCTCTGGATCTCCTCCAAACTGGGAACCGATAACACCAACTCCACCATTGCCTGCTCATCCCCCGAGACATCCCAACCTGGATCCTGCGTCACAACATGCGACACCGGAGTTAAGGTCAAAACTGCCTCCTCCTCCGCCGCTTCAACAGCTGCACTCCAACTGCCCTCAACGGATGCATCTGCCAAGGCAACCGTCGCAGCTGATGGCTCTCATGCTACGGGTTCCTCACGCCCGACCGTCTCGTCACGAATTGCTCCACCGTCCTTGCTCTGCTGTCGCTCCCTACGTTGCTCACACGCCGCCGCCACATGACCCGAGGCACCACAGAGACGACACGTTCTTATCTGCCCGGCATACGTAACGTATACCTGTGTACGAAAGGACTCCATGAGAACGTATGACGGTATCTGCCGCCTCAGGGTCATTTTGAGGGAGTATGACTCCTCTGGCATACCTGCGTAGATTCCCTGGGTCCACCATCCCTCGGTGGCTGCATGAATGACCCCGTATGAACTAAAGACTCGCCTGACGTCCTCTTCAGTCGCCTCAAATGGAATATTCTGTATTCGAATCCATGAATAAACTGCCGATACATCATGCAGACGTACCTCCAGCCCAGTGTTGATGACGATACTCTTTCCCTGATATTTATCCAGAGTTTCCACATATATGCTGGTGGAGGCGAACTTTACGAAGATTCTGGTGGCTCCATTCAGGAATATCTCATATAAAGCTGTACTTGGAAGTCAATAAGTATCCCTTACAATCAAAGGCAGTAGAACCTCAGCATTGTCTGGGTAAACAGCTCCCCAAATCAAGTTGATGCAAACAGTTTTCACCCATCGCCGGTACCCGTCCGCCATGTTGGTGAAAATAAAGTTTCTCAATTTCACCACTAGGGGTACCACAGCTCACCCGTTCACCATCAAGGTTGGGGAGCGACCTCATGTTTTGTCACAGGGTTTTTTTGACCTGTGAGTTATGAATTTATAAGTGTTTAGTTTTGGAGTATCATTGGAGGAGTGTTTTGGTCAAGATATTTCTTTGTATCATGGTTTTTAAGTTTTGTAATGTATAGGCTTTGCTTTACAGTTTTGTGCATAATGTACCATTATATGTTTTTAAATAAAAAAAAAAAAAAAAAACTACCACTCCATCCAACAGACCCTCTTGGGAGCACTGAAAAACACAGCACCTCTCAGGCCAGCATGCACTCATATGTTAAACAATATTAATTATTATTATAAGGAAGGACACAAAAACTCATCTCTATAAAAATATATCTATATATTAATGAGTAACTTATATACAACTTACACTCTACTACAAAAAACCACCACATTCCAGTTCACCTTAGCTCACTAGCACACTGATACTAGTGAGTTAAAATATATCAACAGGGAGGCTCCATGACATACACCCTCCCCCCTCTTCACTTCTCCCTGGTAGACTAGTTACCAGCAGGAAAAACACCATACAGTACTCTCGCATAAACAGGCCTCTGCATACTAGGGCCTTACAGATAAACATGCAAGCACTAAAACACCTATGGTATATACTAAAAATTTTTACCAAGCACCACATACACCGCTACATCTTACTTCCTCCCTCTGCTGTGAGTAACCTACTGCACTAAGCACACCTCATCTGCTCCTGTCTCCTGGCCACTCTGACTCACCGGGAATAATACACGTCCGGATTTAGAATAATACTCGAAAAATGACATTATATATGGAGCGTTCATTACAAAATATTTTACAGCAGCACAATGCGTAACAGTGCGTATATACGGGCAAAGTGACGTAGCTTGATGACACTCATGAGTCACACTTTATGAGCACACTCATTTACTAACACACAAACACTGTGAATCACTGGTAGAATGTTCCTTTAAATATGTGAATAAGACACAACTTGAGGTTCATGGCATTCACTGAATCGGAAAATTCTCATTAAATACCATTAACAGGATACATACTCACACATGTACACTGACACGCACATACACTAACTCACGCACACTAAACACGAGTACGCTCACATACATGCATAGTTACACAAAAATACTAACGATGAAATATACACACTACAAAAACATACACACACACACACACGGCCAGGAGTTATGACTCGACCCCTGCAACCACAACAACTAGGTGAGTACACACACACACACACACACACACACACACACACACACACACACACTGCGGAAGGGATAGACTCAGAAGTGTCCCTGTTTGCAGATGATGTGAAGTTAATGAGAAGAATTAAATCAGTCGAGGATCAGGCAGGACTACAAAGAGACCTGGACAGGCTACAAGCCTGGTCCAGTAACTGGCTCCTTGAATTTAACCCTGCCAAATGTAAAGTCATGAAGATCGGGGAAGGGCAAAGAAGACCGCAGACAGAGTATAGTCTAGGTGGCCAAAGACTGCAAACCTCACTCAAGGAAAAAGATCTTGAGATGAGTATAATACCGAGCACATCTCCTGAGGCACACATCAATCAGATAACTGCTGCAACATACGGGCGGCTGACAAACCTAAGAATAGCGTTCCAATACCTCACTAAGGAATCATTCAAGACTCTGTACACCATATACGTCAGGCCCATACTGGAGTATGCAGCACCAGTTTGTAACCCACACCTGGTCAAGCACGTCAAGAAATTAGAGAAAGTGCAAAGGTTTGCAACAAGACTAGTCCCAGAGCTAAGGGGATTGTCCTACGAAGAAAGGTTAAGGGAAATCGGCCTGACGACACTAGAGGACAGGAGGGTTAGGGGAGACATGATAACGACATATAAAATACTGCGAGTAACACACACCACACACACACACCCAGACACTCTTGTAACGCCTCCCCAAAAAATCCATGGTGAGTACATGCACCATTCTCACGGGTAATATTGGCAGGAAGAAGAGTACCACTGGGAGAGTATCGCCAGCTCTGAGTAGCTGTGTGCTGTGATCACTCCAGACATCACACCAAGTAGGTTGTACTCGATCACTGGACATCTGACCACAGTATGTTGTATCTTATCACGAGCATCTACCCACGTCAAATGTTGTTGCTGCTTGATCACTGAGACATCAACACCACAGTAGGGTTGTTCTGCTGTGATCACTGAGACATCTACACCACAGTAGTGGTTGTTACTGCTGTGATCACTGAGACATCTACACCACAGTAGGGGTTGTTACTGCTGTGATCACTGATACATCTACACCACAGTAGTGGTTGTTACTGCTGTGATCACTGAGACTCAACACCACAGCTAGTGGGTAATCTGGACTCCGTACTGTGGATACGAGCTCACACCAATATGTTTTCTGCTTCTGATCACTGAGACATCTACACCACAGTAGTGGTTGTTACTGCTGTGATCACTGAGACATCTACACCACAGTAGTGGTTGTTACTGCTGTGATCACTGAGACATCTACACCACAGTAGTGGTTGTTACTGCTGTGATCACTGAGACATCTACACCACAGTAGTGGTTGTTACTGCTGTGATCACTGAGACATCACACACGTAGTGGTTGTTGCTCTGTGATCACTGAGACATCACACCAGTAGGTTGTTACTGCTGTGATCACTGACATCTACACCACAGTAGTGGTTGTCTGATGTGATCACTGAGCATCTACACCAAGTATGGTGTTCTGCTGTGATCACTGAGATATCTACACCACAGTAGTGGTTGTTACTGCTGTGATGAGGAGTCTCTCTCTCACCTTGTAACAGTCAATCATTATCTTGATAGTTGTTATTATTATCGTCGTTATCACTAAATTTGTACCTAATGCTCTGAGTTTCAATCTCAATATGTGTGTCCCTCCCTCCCTGCCTCTCTCACACAATACTGGTTGCTTCTATTACTAAAATTCCTTCACTCAAGGTTAAGTCAGCCGAAGTTGACAAGGACGAAGGGCTCTTCTTCCTTCTCTCCTCAAGGGACGTTCCTTGATGCTGGTGAGGGGGCTCTTGATCTGAGGAATTGGTCTTGTGTTACTCTTCCTTGGATAAATCCTGAATGCCTTCCATTCCCCAAGGCGCTGTATGAACCCAACCTGCTTGGCGCTCCCCCATATAAATGTGATAATCTCCTCTTCTTCCTTCTTCCTCTCTTCTTCCTTATCCTCTTCCTCTTCCTCCTGCTCTTCTTCCTTCTCCTCTGTATCCTCGTGTTCCTGCTCTTCTTCTTCATCCTCTTTTTCTTCCTCTACCTCCTCCTCCCTCTCCCTAATGCTTTTCTTAACAGAATATATATATATTGGCACTTGGATGTTTGAAGTGTTTATTCTAGAGTGGTGCCTGGCACTGGCGCTTTAGCATGTTAGTTATAATTTATTAAAGACTTGTCGATAGACACTTGATCTGTACTCTCCTATATGTGACTGCAGGGGTCGAGTTTCAACTTATGGCCAAGCATCTCAACTTGCCGCTTGCTAGAGACATTCCCTCCAAACCTCGTAGGCTATATCGTACCTGCTCTTGAAACTACTCCTTTCCCCAATTCTTCACTGATGTCAATCTATTTCTTTACCACCCTGGCAATCCCGTAGTTCATGCGTGTCTTTTAACTTCCAGCTGTGCCCCCCGTGTACCCGTTTCCCGCTTCTAGCCTATCAATTCCTCTGAGTATTTTGTATGTTGCTATCATGTCTACCCTCATTCTTATGTCTAACAATGTCGTTAAATTCAATTTCTCTCATTATTATTTTTCCTAGCTGTGACCTGCTAAGAGTATTTTACATTATGTTCGGTGTATGTCACACACCCATATAGGCAGGTGCTAAGGGTTTAACAATCAGGGGACCCGTCGTTATACCAGTACTTCTTCAACCAGCCAATCACAAGGAAGCCCGCCAAAACTGTGAAGCGATGTGGTACACTCGGGAAGCAAGTTTGGCAGACGTGCATTCAGTGCTGGTCGCAACGGTTCACCGTGTATTGTGCTTGCATTTGCCTCATTGTTCACTTTGTCTTATGCCTGCATTTGCCTCATTGTACATAGATGCAAATATTGTACATAGGCTATATATGTTGTAAATTCCAGCTTATTTTTTGGTGAATGAAATACATTAATTTATTCCCTGCAGTCTTTTTGCTCGTTCCTAAGAGGATAACGCATTATTGCAAGGTGTGTTAGCCATAGTCTACACCTGTGCGCCTAATACTAGCCCTGGAAGTAGTCTCATTGCAAATCTCTGCATTTTCTCCAGTTTCTTAACACGATTTTTCAGGAACCATGCCAGTGCTGCAAGCTCCTGGCCCCGTCTCTTCGCTGGACACTACTGCTTTCCTTTCTGGTTTCGAGAGCCTTATCGTACCTCTTCTTAAACCTATGAATGGTTCCTGCTTCTACCAACATGGGTAATTGCACACAAACTGAATACAAAAGAGATAACTGTAAAGGTGGGCGGATAAATATTGAACTTCATTATAAACAGAACCCACAAAGAAATAGTAAACAAAGAAATCAGGGACTGTTACAATGAAAAGTTCTGTTGCCAAAGCACGGTACTCGCCTCGCTTCTCTTTCTCATTCTTATTTCCGACAGACAGGGACATCAGTCGTAGCGCTGCATACTGCAGGCGATACTGACACAGCGAGCCGCCAAGCTGATACAAACCAAGTGGGCCACTGACAACAATTTGATGCTAAGTGAGGTCAAATTTCATTTACTACGTCACGGAAGAATGGAGGAAATAAAAACAAGATCAGAGCCGAGGGACTGATTACCTCAAACTCCTCCTCTCCTTACAACTTTCTGCTTTGTATTGGACTGATGAAGCCACTGTGTGGCGAAACGTTTCTTCAATAAAGATTCCCAAATGTTGCTTAAGTGTCTTAATCTCCAAGACCAGAGCACAAGACAAGCTCAAACCACTTAATAGAACGTAAGTCAAATGTGAGAGACCTAGGAGTGATAATGTCAGATCTCACGTTCAAGAATTACAGCAACGTTGTAATCGTAAATGCAAGAAAAATGATTGAGTAGAACCTTCAGAACACGAGATGCCAAGCCAAGATACTCTTCAGGTCCCTCGTTTTCTCTAGGCTGGAATATTGCTGTATACAAAGGCCCCCTTCAACACAAGCGAAATTACTGAGCTTGAATATGTACAGAGAACCTTCTCAGCTCGTATATACCCAATCAAACACCTAATTTACTGGGAGAGATTAAAGTCCCTAGAACCGTACTCCTTAGAACGTAGGCGAGAAAGATACATCATACTGTACACCTGGAAGATAATGGAGGGATTAGTCTCAAACGTGCACACCGAAATTACTACTTAAGAACATAAGAAGCTTGGCAGACAGTGCACTATACTTCTAGTGAAAAGCAGGGGAGCGATGAGTACACTTAGAAAAATTCAATACGTGTTAAGGGACCACGACTCTTCAACAACCGGGTTGTGGTGCAAACATTAGAATGCGGGCAGTGAGCTATAACAGCCTGATCGATCAACCCAGCAACGAGAAGGCCTGGTCTGTGAACGGGCCGCGGGGGCGTTGACTTCCGGAAGCAACTCCAGGTAGACCATATCGTTGTCCAGGTCTTTCCACTTCCTGACCTCCTGATACTTCCGCACATCCCTGAGACTCACCTGTGTTTTTAACTTCCAGTTTTGCCTCCGTATTTCTGCTTCCCCAACTCTCGAAATGTCTGTCCCTGTTCACTCCAATAATTCCTCTCAGTATTTTCAACATCGTTATCATATCACCCCCGGTTCAACTGTCCTCTTATGACATTAGGTTTAGCTCCATTAGTTTCTCTTCATAGATCTTACCCTTTTAGCTTCTGGAGTAGTCTTGTTGCAAACTTCTGCACGTTCTCCAGTTATGTCCAGGTATTTCATTAAGGATTTTATATAATATACAAGAAATATCAAACAAATATCCTTAATTTGCTAGCAACAGTTAAATGATGTTGACAGGTCCTTCTGAAACCTAAACCGTCTCACCACACTTGACACTTGTACTACTACTATTACTACTACTACTATTACTACTACTACTATGTACTACCAGGCTCTCGCGGCTTTCCACCTGACTCATGCCACTATATATACTCGTTTTTTGGTTATCTCTGAAGTGTCTTTTTTCTTCACACGCAACTGTAGATATAAATCTAAATGTACTCATTTTATTCCTTTTGGGGCCTAGTTTCTAGGCCTTGTGTATAAGGCCTAGATTCAGCTGCCGAAACTAGCCATTTCGGCAGCTAAATCTATAGAAATAGTCTTGACAGGGTTTTGTGTGTGTGTGTACTCACATAATTGTGGTTGCAGGGGTCGAGTCACAGCTTCTAGCCCCGCCTCTTCAATGGTCGCTACTAGGTCCACTCTCTCCCTGCTTTATGAGCTTTATCGTACCTCTTCTTAAAGCTATGTATGGTACCTGCTTCCACTACCTCACTTTGCAGACTATTCCACTCCCTGACAAATCTATGACTGAAGAAATACTTCCTAACATCCCTGTGGCTCATCTGAGTCTTCATCTTCCAATTGTGACCGTTTGTTGCTGTGTCCCATCCCTGGAACATCATGTCTGTCCACCTTGTCTATTCCTCTTAGTATTTCATATGTCGCTATCATGTCCCCCCTGTCCCTCCTGTCCTCCAGTGTCATCAGGTCGAGTTCTGTTAATCTCTTCTCGTAGCACATGCCCTTTAGCTCCGGGACTAGTCTGATTGCAAACCTCTGCACTTCCTCTAGTTTCCTGACTGGAGCTACATATTCCAATATAGGCCTGACGTACACGGTGTACAAGGTCTGGAACGACTTCTTACTGAAATGCTGAATGCTATTCATAGGTTCGCCAGTCGCCCATATGCTACAACAGTTATTTAGTTGATGTGCGCCTCAGGAGACGTGCTCGGTATTATACACACTCCAAGATCCTTTTTCTTGAGTGAGGTTTGTAGTCTTTGGCCCCCCTTGACTCTACTCTGTCTTCGATCTTCTTTGACCTTCCCCGATCTTCATGACATTACACTTGGTGGGTTGAACTCCAGAAGCCAGTTGCTGGACCAGGTCTGAAGCCTGTCCAGATTCCTCTGTAGTCCTGCCTTGTCCTCCGCTGACTGAATTCTCCCTGCAAACAGGGACACTTCTGAGTCTATTCCTTTCGTCATGTAGTTCACATATACTACCAGAAACAGCACTGGTCCTAGGACTGACCCCTGGTGGTCTGGTGGCTAAAGCTCCCGCTTCACACGGCGAGGGCCAGGGTTCGATTCCCAGCCAGGGCAGAAACATTAGGCGTGTTTCTTTACACCTGTTGTCTATGTTCCCCATCAGTAAAATGGGTACCTGGGTGTTAGTCGACTGGTGTGAGTCGCATCCTAGGACACTGACCTAATCTGCCCGAAATGCTCAGCATAACAAGGGACTTTCTATATAGTAGTATGTCACTGATGTCAGCTAGGCCTGTATACCATGTACATGTACTTGTAGTAAATAAAGATATTATTATTAAAGATATTATTACTATGACTCGCTGATGCCTTCCGGACAGGTATTCCCTGATCCACTGCGGTGCCTTCCTTGTTATCCCTGCCTGGTCCTCCAGCTTTTGCACTAATCTCTTGTGTGGAACTGTATCAAAAGCCTTCTTACAGTCCAAGAAAATACAATCTACCCACCCCTCTCACTCTTGTCTTACTGCTGTCACCTTGTCATAAAACTGTAGTAGGTTCGTGACACAGGATTCTCTGAATCCGTGCTGGTTGTCGTTCATTAGCTCATTCCTTTCAAGGTGGTCCACCACTCTTTTCCTGATAATCTTCTCTATGACTTTGCATACAATACATGCCATGTGTGTGTGTGTGTGTGTGTGTGTGTGTGTGTGTACTCACCTATTTGTGGTTGCAGGGGTCGAGTCATAGCTCCTGGCCCGCCTCTTCACTAATTGCTACTAGGTCGTCTCTTTCCCTGCTCCATGAGCTTTATCAAACCTCGTCTTAAAACTATGTATGGTTCCTGCCTCCACTACGTCACTTTCTAGGCTATTCCACTTCCTGACAACTCTATGACTGAAGAAATACTTCCTAACATCCCTTTGACTCATAGGCGTCTTCAACTTCCAATTGTGACCCTTTGTTTCTGTGTCTCCTCTCTGGAACATCTTGTCTCTGTCCACCTTATCTATTCCTCGCAGTATTTTATATGTCGTTATCATGTCTCCCCTAACCCTCCAGTCCTCTAATTTCGTCAGGCCGATTTACCTTAACCTTTCTTCATAGGACAATCCCCTTACCTCTGGGACTAGTCTTGTTGCAAACTTTTGCACTTTCTCTAATTTCTTGACGTGCTTTACCAGGTGTGGATTCCAAATTGGTGCTGCATACTCCAGTATGGGCCTGACGTATATGGTGTACAGAGTCTTGAACGATTCCTTAGTGAGGTATTGGAACGCTATTCTTAGGTTTGCCAGACGCCCGTATGCTGCAGCAGTTATCTGATTGATGTGTGCCTCAGGAGATGTGCTCGGTATTATACTCACCCCAAGATCTTTTTCCTTGAGTGAGGTTTGCAGTCTTTGGCCATCTAGATTATACTCTGTCTGCGGTCTTCTTTGTCCTTCCCCGATCTTCATGACTTTGCATTTGGCAGGGTTAAATTCAAGGAGCCAGTTACTGGACCAGGCTTGTAGCCTGTCCAGGTCTCTTTGTAGTCCTGCCTGATCCTCTACTGATTTAATTCTTCTCATTAACTTCACATCATATGCAAACAGGGACACTTCTGAGTCTATCCCTTCCGTTATGTCATTCACATAGTATACCAAAAACAGCACAGGTCCTTGGACTGACCCCTGTGGAACCCCACTCGTCACAGGTGCCCATCTGACACCTCGTCACGTACCATGACTCGTTGTTGCCTCCCTGTCAGATATTCTCTAATCCATTGCAGTGCCTTTCCTGTTACGTGTGCCTGATCCTCTAGCTTTTGCATTAACCTCTTGTGAGGTACTGTGTCGAACGCCTTCTTGCAGTACAAGAAAATGCAGTCTGTCCACCCCTCTCTCTCGTGTCTTACTTCTGTTACCTTGTCATAAAACTCCAGTAGGTTTGTGACACAGGATTTTCCTTCCCTGAAACCGTGCTGGTTGTCGTTTGTGTCTTTCTAGGTGCTCCACCACTCTCCTCTTGATGATCTTCTCCATGACTTTGCATACTATACACGTCAGTGACACAGGTCTGTAGTTTAATGCCTCGTGTCTGTCTTCTTTCTTAAAAATTGGGACTACATTTGCCATCTTCCACACCTCAGGTAGTTGCCCAGTTTCAATGGATGTGTTGAAGATTTTTGTTAGTGGCACACACAACATCTCTGCTTCCTCTCTAAGGACCCATGGAGAGATGTTGTCTGGTTTCACCGCTTTTGAGGTATCGAGTTCACATAGCAGCTTCTTCACCTCCTCTTCGGTTGTGTATTTCGTCCAGCACTTGTTGGTATACCTCCCTATTCTGAATTCCTGGAGTCCTTCCTGTCTCCTCTGTAAATACTTCTTTAAATCTCATGTTGAGCTCCTCACATACCTCTTGGTCGTTTCTTGTGAACTCCCCACCTTCCTTCCTCAGCCTGATTACCTGGTCCTTGACAGTTGTTTTTCTCCTGATGTGGCTGTACAACAGCTTCGGGTCAGACTTGACTTTTGATACTATGTCATTTTCGTATTGTCGCTGACCCTCCCTTCTTACCTGTGCATATTCGTTTCTGGCTCTTCGGCTAATTTCTTTATTTTCCTGGGTCCTTTGTCTTCTGTACTTTTTCCATTCTCTAGTACACTTAGTTTTTGCCTCCCTACATCTTTGGGTGAACCAAGGACTCGTTCTAGTCTTCCCATTACTTCTGTTTCCCTTGGGAACAAACCTCTCCTCTGCCTCTTTGCATTTTGTTGTCACATAGTCCATCATTTCTTTTACTGGTTTTCCTGCCAATTCTCTCTCCCACTGAACGTCTTGTAGGAAGTTCCGCATGCCTGTGTAGTCCCCCTTTTGTAGTTTCGTTTCTACCGTTCTATTCCTGCTCCCCTTTCCACTTGTAGCTCAACTATATAATCAAAACACAGAACCACATGATCACTATCCTCGATGTCCGAACTACTCAAGGTGAATACTAGGTCCAGTCTTGCTGGATCACCTCACCTCTCTCTCTGGTAGTGTCTCTGGTAGTGTTTTCCAGTACCACATCCATCATCTTGGCTCTCCATGATTCAGGACCCCCATCGGGCTCCAGGTTTTCCCAATCAATTGCCTTGTGATTGAAATCACCCATAACTAGTAACTTTGCTCTCCCCATGTGAGCTTTTCTGGCCACCTCGGCTAGTGTGTCTACCATTGCTCCGTTGCTCTCATCGTATTCTTCTCTTAGCCTCCTGCAGTTCTGTGGCGGGTTGTACAATGCAGCAATTACCACCCTATGGCCCTCAGACTGGATTGTTCCCTTTCGCCCATTCCATCCACTTCCTCAAATCCCCACCGGTGAAACTCCTCACCCCTCCCCTCTGCTCCCTCTATCTTTCCTGAGGATTTGATATCTGGGTGGAAAGATTGCATCTGTTATCCTGGTGAGTTTAGTTTCTGTGAGTGTTATTATGTCTGGGGATGTCTCCTTTATTCTTTCATGCCACTCCTCACATTTGTTATTCAATCTGCATTTGTATACCAAACCTTCAACTTCTTTTCTAAAACTGTAGTACGAAGTAAAAAGCGACATCAGAGAGTGGATTAATGGTTGAGAATGAAAAGTGGTAATAAGAGGTTGTGATGTAAATTGTAGGCCCACTACTCACTCGGCTGTCCAAAGCTCCAGCTCACAGGCCCAACACAGTCAGCAACTCTGCCCCAATCTCTTCTCTCTCTAGCTGTTTCCTAGAGCTTATATGGTCCTTAAAGCACCCCCCTAAACTCCAGGTTTTGGGGTTCACCCCCTAACACCCCTGACGCCTCATTGTTCGACCAAGGGTCGAACAATGAGACCTGAGACGACCGGCGCCAGGATTCTTCCATATTCCTAACACCTCTCTGCCAAGGCAAGGACTGTGACAATTTACACTGGTTGGTGAGGTCAGCCTGTGACCTCAGTGGACCTACATCACAAATGTGATAGATATTAAGTGGATGCTAAGCGAGGGTGAAGAAGAGGGCAGAATGGGTAAAATTCTCAGAGAGAGAGAGAGAGAGAGAGAGAGAGAGAGAGAGAGATAGTAGGTGAGTGTCTGCCTGCCTGCCCTCTCTCTCTCTCTCCCTCTCTATCTATCTCTGAGACTTTTACCCACTCTGCCTTCTTCTTCACCCTCGTTTAGCCTCCACTTAATATCTATCACTTTATCACTTCTTATCACCACTTTTCATCCTCAACCATTAATCCACTCTCTGATGTCGCTCTTTACTTCGCACACACACACACACACTCTCTCAGTAGTATTTTCTTAACTATGATTGTGTTCTACCTCAGGTATGTACAGGTGTATACTTCATATAATAATAATGATAATGTTTACATATTATATTTCAGTCGCTTCGCGATTCGATGAAGGTATCCCCGTATTCAATAACCCCAGTTCTCAGTACCTCAATGTACGCAAGTGGAATAGTGCAGAGTGCGGCACAAGTTGATAATGCAGTTAAATATTAGCTTTGGAGATTTGAAGAGAATCAGAAGAGGCATTCACATATCATCATATGGAAACTAATATACAATTTTAAGCAATAAAAATGGTAAATAATGAATATATATCAAACATCTCAAAGAGAAAAAGACGAATATCCTTAATGCTCAAGTACATTAAGCTTGAAGCCACTCAGAAGTAGTTATCAGCATGGAAGAGTTAAAGCTAATCAGATGCGACTCTCAGAAATTATTTCATTAAAAGCAGTATTTTAATTTCTCCAGTTTCCAAAAACAGCAAATTGGAACATACAAAGACCAGAATCAATCCAAACTTTTCTCCAAGTACGACTGACCACCCTTTAAGTAGAGTGAATGCGTAAATAAATTTATGTAAGCTTAGTGTGCATAATATAACAAATTCTTAAGAATAGTCTTGATGGAGCATACATATAATAAACATATAAAAGAATATTGAGTTGATTTAACCTAGAAAAAACAAAGTCAAACACTGTGACGTATTTCTGATCAGAAAATACATTCTCCAATTATTTCACAGAAACAAATTTTTTTAATAAAATTAGCACAGGATAACTTACTCAACCTAACATTATTAAATTGTTCCACTTGACGAAAACACAGATGCATTTTCTAGTTACTGCAGAGAATCATTTAAAATCTGGGCCTACACAGCCTAAACTCATCTGGGCCTACACAGCCTAAACTCATCTGGGCCTACACAGCCTAAACTCATCTGGGCCTACACAGCCTAAACTCATCTGGGCCTACACAGCCTAAACTCATCTGGGCCTACACAGCCTAAACTCATCTGGGCCTACACAGCCTAAACTCATCTGGGCCTACACAGCCTAAACTCATCTGGGCCTACACAACCTAAACTCATCTGGGCCTACACAGCATAAACTCATCTGGGCCTACACAGCCTAAACTCATCTGGGCCTACACAGCCTAAACTCATCTGGGCCTACACAGCCTAAACTCATGAAACATTCGATCCATTTCATATAATGCATCAGCCATTGAAGACTGATGCTGTTTAGAGAAAAGCGCTAAAGACTTATGGGTTATATTGTTCCTGTGGAATGGGAGGCATTCAGATCCGACCCAAGCAAGAAAATAAGTCCAGTTCCTTGTATCCAGAGCCCATCACCAGCATTATGGCAAACTAATGCAATAAGGTAAAATAATACTATAACAGTTAGAGATTAAAAGTGGCAACATGGCATCTACACACACCATTATATATACCAACTTTCTTCTAAGTGGGAAACACCACTGTTGAAGTTCTCAAGTGAATCAGAGGAGACTGTCTCCACCTGTCACACGGGAACAACTTGGGAATGACCAGTGTAGCAGTGTATACAGGTCATCCATGATTGCCAAAAGTCCCATGAATTTTGCCGAATATACATTACACCAGCGTTGAAAATTTGAGGCCGATCGAAAGTTCCATTCTCGAGTAAGAAGCGAAAATTTGTGAGAAAAAAATGAAAATGTTGCAGAGAATGTTCCGAAAATATTAAAGCCTTCCCACCTTAAACTTAAAAACAAAACAAAAAAAAAAACTTTTTTTTTTTTTTTTTTTTTTGAGTTTACTTTTCTCGTTTGAATAATATTTGAAGTTCTCTTTAATCCCACAAAAAGAAACATTTGATTTTGGTTATTCTAAAAAACCTAAATTTGATAAAATGGCAAAAAAATAACAAATTAGGTTAAACCCCATCACTAACCAATCAGGATTACCCGTGGCCAGTCATAAGAGCTTAATCATTATTCTCTTTTTATCCACTCTTTATATCATCCAATTATTATCTTTCTCATCCATCACCTCTCTTCTCCGTATCTCCCACTCCACTGTCTCCCCCCCCTCCTCTTTTTTTTTACACAGATCAGTTTTACAGGTTAAAAGCTATTATCCTTCCTCTGTTCCTTTGTAAAGCCCAACCCAGTCTAAAGTATATTACCACCCTCCTCAGGATGCCACCCAACCCAGTCTAAAGTATATTACCACCCTCCTCAGGGTGCCACCCAACCCAGTCTAAAGTATATTACCACCCTCCCCAGGATGCCACCCAACCCAGTCTAAAGTATATTACCACCCTCCCCAGGATGCCACCCAACCCAGTCTAAAGTATATTACCACCCTCCCCAGGATGCCACCCAACCCAGTCTAAAGTATATGACCACCCTCCCAGGATGCCACCCAACCCAGTCTAAAGTATATTACCACCCTCCCCAGGATGCCACCCAACCAAGTCTAAAGTATATTACCACCCTCCCCAGGATGCCACCCAACCATGTCTAAAGTATATGACTACCCCTTCTCAGGATGCCACCCAACCCAGTCTAAAGTATATTACCACCTTCCCCAGGATGCCACCCAACCCAGTCTAAAGTATATTACCACCCTCCCCAGGATGCCACCCAACCCAATTTAAAGTATACGACCACCCCTCCCCAGGATGCCACATAGCCCAGTCTAAAGTATATGACCACCCTCCCCAGGATGCCACCCAACCCAGTCTAAAGTATATGACCACCCTTTCCCAGGATGCCACCCAACCCAGTCTAAAGTATATGACCACCCCTCCCCAGAATGCCACCCAACCCAGTCTAAAGTATATGAACACCCCACTCCAGGATGCCACCTAACCCAGTCTAAAGTATATTACCACCTTCCCCAGGATGCCACCCAACCCAGTCTAAAGTATATGACTACCCCTCCTCAGGATGCCACACAACCCAGTCTAAAGTATATTACCACCCTCCCCAGGATGCCACCCAACCCAGTCTAAAGTATATTACCACCCTCCCCAGGATGCCACCCAACCCAATCTAGAGTATATGACCACCCCTCTCCAGGATGCCACCCAGCCCAGTCTAAAGTATATGACCACCCCTCCCCAGGATGCACCCAACCCAGTTTAAAGTATATGACAACCCCTCCCCAGGATGCCACCCATCCCAGTCTAAATTATATGACCACCCTCCCTAGGATGCCACCCAACCCAGTCTAAAGTATATGACCACCCCTCCCCAGGATGCCACCCAACCCAGTCTAAAGTATATGGCCACTCAACCCAGTCTAAAGTATATGACCACCCCTCCCCAGAATGCCACCCACCCCTATCTAAAGTATATTACCTCCCCGCCCCAGGATGCCACCCAACCCTATCTAAAGTATATGACAACCCCTCCCCAGAATGCCACCAGCCCTATCTAAAGTATATGACAACCCCTCCCCAGGATGCCAC
The DNA here is from genome assembly GCA_009830355.1 of Cherax destructor. NCBI lineage: Eukaryota > Metazoa > Arthropoda > Malacostraca > Decapoda > Parastacidae > Cherax > Cherax destructor. The sequence continues at coordinate 25,657 of WNWK01016171.1, forward strand.
CCAGCCCTATCTAAACTATATTACCCCCCCTCCTCGTTATGCCACCCAGCCCTATCTATAGTATATGACCACCCCTCCCCAGGATGTCACCTAGCCCTATCTAAAGTATATGACCACCCCTCTCCAGGATGCCACCCAGCCCTATCTAAATTATATGACCACCCCTACCCAGGATGCCACCCAGCCCTATCTAAAGTATATGACCACCCCTCCCGTTATGCCACCCAGCCCTATCTAAAGTATATTACCACCCCTCCCCAGGATGCCACCCAGCCCTATCTAAATTATATGACCACCCTCCCCAGGATGCCACCCAGCCCTTTCTAAAGTATATGATCACACCTCCCCAGGATGCCACCCAGCCCTATCTAAAGTATATGACCACCCCTCCCCAGGATGCCACCCAGCCATATCTAAAGTGTATGATCACCCCTCCCCAGGATGCCACCCAGCCCTATGTAAAGTATATGACCACCCCTCCCCAGGATGCCACCCAGCCCTATCTAAAGTATATTACCACCCCTCCCCAGGATGCCACCCACAACATTCGACTAACTTCCAAGTACCTACTTAATGCTGTTCACACAAGGGCAGCAGGTGTAAGGAAATATGCCCAAAGTTTCCATTCTTGCTGGGGCTCGAACTACGGATCCTCAGTATGCGAGTTTGCTTTTTTCCTCGTATTCTATCTCTCTCTCTCCCTTCCTCTCTCTCCTTTGCATCTTCATCCAATTATCTGTTCATTCTCGCTCGCTTTTATTCGTGTTAATGTCTGCTATTTTTACTTCTTATTTTTTCTTCCCCCTTATTCTTTTTCTATTTCTACACTCACTCTCTCTTTACAACTACTCACCCCTCTCTCCTCACTTCTCTTTTTCTATTCACCTCTCTCTTCCTCCTTTCCCTCCCCCTTCACTACCTCCTGCTGCACCTCCTCTCCTCTTCCTCCTCCTCCCACTCTCTCTCTCTCCCTTGTCAACAAACGGTGTGGTCAGAGTCAATTACTGAGGTAATTGTGGTTTAATTATTCTCTCGTCAGAATACACAGCCGGAGGGAAGGCATCGTATTATATATATATATATATATATATATATATATATATATATATATATACACTCACACTAATATCACAGTAAACAGGTGATTTCGCAATTTACAAAACTCCACAAAGAAAAATTAGTGAAATTTCAAGCGCTTTCGGAATTTCTCACATTTTCAAGGAATAGTAGAAATACTAGAAGAGAAGACTTATAATATGGCTTCACACAGGATGTTACTCACTGAGCGTCGAAGTGTAGTCAAAATTAGTCAAGTCACATGTAAAAAAAAATTAAGAGTGACATATCAGGCATTGTTTAAAATCCTCACAAATTCTTTTCATTATAAACGAATACAATTTATCCAACTCAGAACTTATATTCACATTGCAGTCAATTCTATTTTTTATTAAGCTTTTGTCTCAGTTATATTTCTCTCGACTATGGACCAGCTTGATACAACTTTCTCGACATTTTCAAAGTCAATTGGATGTTTAAAATCTCTCACATGAATATACAGGTCACAATTGGAAGTTGAAGACTCAGATGAGTCAAAGGGATGTTAGGAAGTATTTCTTCAGTCAGAGTTGTCAGGAAGTGGAATAGTCTGGCAAGTGAGGTAGTGGAGGCAGGAACCATACATAGCTTTAAGACGAGGTATGATGAAGCTCATGGAGCAGGGAGAGAGAGGACCTAGTTGCAGTCAGTGAAGAGGCGGGGTCAGGAGCTAAGTCTTGACCCCTGCAACCACAATTAGATGAGCACATATCATTAGACGTGTCCAGTTCTAATGGTATATCTATGTTGCTGTAATCTTAGTTTAAAGACTTTTTCCAGTTTGACCGTAATGAACTTCAGTGGATTTCTTACAGGGTGACATATAGATGCAGCCATCAGCATTTTTTTTAGAGAATTCTTAATCAATTTATTTTTACTGTATCAAGATTTTTAAACACAACTTTGATTTTGAAAGTCTTACGTAGGGAAGGTATATCAAAAAAGTTTTCTTGAAAAGATTGAATCAACATTTTTTTGGCTGTATACGTTTTTTTGTCCTTTTTTTTTTTGAATTGTAAAATGTACTTCTGGAAATTTTAAAAGATTTGTCAATTTCTTGACATACTTTCTGTACTTAAGAATTTCAAAATCAAATTTGTATTTAAAAAAACAACAACTTATATTTCAAATCTGCTAAGTTCGCAGATGACGCAAAATCAGAAAGATCTGCGTCATCGGTGACCCAGTGCCAGTGCCAGTATACGCATCAGTTGTATCATATACCGACGAGTATGTTGAGGATTGTAAACGAGTAGACGTTTTGCTCCACCAGGGATTTTATCAGGAGGATTGATAAAATCACTGGTGGGCGAAACGTCTTCTCAATAAAATGCCGTAAATCGTTTACTGCGTCTTATTAACAGACCAAGAAAGGGCGATGCAGTGGTCAGGAAACTGAGGAATGATATTTCAACCTGGACAAATGCAAGGTAATGTTTTTAACATAAACAATGTAACATATGAAACAATTAACATATGAGACAATTAACATATGAAACAATTAACATATGAGACAATTAAAAATTAAAAACTTTGAAATAATTATAAGCCATTACCCGAAATATAACAAGCAATTTCCTGTAAGATATCAAGAAGAAACTTGGCTTCATATCAAGAATTTTCAAGCACGAAACATCCAAAACAAATTTAATACTGTATATAACTCATTTCCGATCCTATCTAGAATATTCTGTCCAGTTCAGGAGCCCTGACTATTTAAAACAGGAGCCCTGACTATTTAAAACAGGAGCCCTGACTATTTAAAACAGGAGCCCTGACTATTTAAAAAAGAAGCCCTGACTATTTAAAACAGGAGCCCTGACTATTTAAAACAGAAGCCCTGACTATTTAAAACAGGAGCCCTGTCTATTTAAAACAGGAGCCCTGACTATTTAAAACAGAAGCCCTGACTATTTAAAAGATGTAGACAGATTTGAGATGGTATAAACGGTTTAAGAATGAGACACTTGTGAGACTTTTGGGAATTTTTATTACGGAAACGTGTCGCCAACCAGTGGCTTCTTCAGTCCAATACAGAGAAGAACGTGGGAGATGGGGAGATGTTTGAGGTAATCAGTCCCTCAGTCTGGAGTCGATGTGTCCAGTCCGTCAATCTTGATGGACTGAACACACCATTATAAATATTCCCAAATATTACACAAGTGTCTCATTCTTCAAATTTGAGATGGTACAAAGAGAAACAGCAAAATACTTATAGTCTCAACCCATCTTAAGAACCCTTCAAGACATTACACAAGTGCAAAGACACATTTACACGAAGCTGGCATAAAACTCCGTGGTAAGAGGCTCAACACCAATCATGTTAATGACCATTTTCCAGAGTTGTGAAGTTTTTGAATAGTCTACCCTCTCCTCCTTCCTGGAAGTGTTGGTCTTACATCAATTTATTATTTTAGGAACTATTTAGGTGTATAGTTTACAAAATATAGTGTTGGAAGGCCCTGGGACTACGAACGGGTAGGGTATCAAGTTAGCTCAGAATTCAGAGGCAGAACTACTAATATGAAGGGCTAGAACTAAAGGTAGATGTAGCATTAGAGGATATTCCCTGTTGAGGTTTTTCTATCATTGTTTACTCAGCTAACATCGAAAACTGACTCTTAGAATTGGCTGGTAAAGCTTTGTATGTATGTATGTATGTATGTATGTATCTATCTATCTATCTATCTTTATAATTATATTTAAGATTCAGAGTGAAGAACTTGCCTGGAGAAACAGATTTTTTCAGGCAAGTTCTTCACTCTGAATCTTAAATATAATTATAAAGATAGATAGTCATTACCCCCACTCCCTCTCTCTCTCTCTCTCTCTCTCTCTCTCTCTCTTCTCTCTCTCTCTCTCTCTCTCTCTCTCTCTCTCTCTCTCTCTCTCTCTCTCTCTCTCTCTCTCTCTCTCTCTCTCTCTCTCTCTCTCTCTCTCTCTCTCTCTCTCTCTCTCTCTCTCTCTCTCTCTCTCTCTCTCTCTCTCTCTCTCTCTCTCTCTCTCTCTCTCTCTCTCTCTCTCTTAATGCAAAAATAAGTCTTGCATGTTTTCCAACCTTTAAAGCAGATTTTGCAGTCCAAAATACGTGGTTAATTGGTCATTTCAGAGCCGTGCTGTGTATCGTCCCTCTCCCTGCTTACCTCCAGCACCACCATAACTATCGTCATTATCACCACCACCGCCACATCCATCAATACCACCACCACAGCTATTGTAGCTACCACCACCATCAACACTTGCACCATTACCAGCTACCATCAATGTTATAGGAATGTAGTTAGAAGCCTGAGTAGATTTGTAACCCACTATGATAACATGAACGTAGATAAGTATGTTTATGGAGGAACTTGCTGATGTTCTAGTGGCCAGACTTAGGTTTGGCTACAAGTATTTCTGGCAGTTTGGCAGACACACAGATGATGATCAAACCAAATGCAGAGTATGTGACCAGCCCTGTGGTCACTATCTTGAACACTATGTGCTTAATTGTGCACTTATTGAGGAATATGTAGATAGACAGTGTATTAACCAATGTGATATGTTAAGATATCTTATTAATGAAAATAAGATACCAAACACATTAATCAAATTTCATAAATTTGCTTGCAACAGTTAAGTCAACTGTAGATATAAATCCCTATTGGGGCCTAGTTTCTAGGCCTTTTGTGTATCCATATGCTCTTGCGTTACCGTCCACAGGACGTATACGGGTGCATAATAAACTAACCACTTCGACGGCAAAATCGAATCAATCAACATCACCACAACCCCAACCACAACACCCCCGCCATGGTCCCTTTCACCCCCTACAACCACCACCATTAACACCGCCTCTGCTACCACACCGATTACCACTATCACTACCAACACTAACACACCTATCACCATCGCCCATCCCTTCACCACGTGGTCCACCACACCACATGCTACCACCACTATCATCACTAACACCCCTACCTTCACCACAACTACTGCTACTATACGATTATAACTTAAGTAAATATCAGTACCGATACTACTGTTACCTACTACTACTACTAATACCTATATTACTATCATCACCACCACCACAACCCCACCCAAGCACAAAGTTATGGTTGTGATGACAGTAGTGTTGGTACTGGCAGTGATTGTGGTGGATGTGGTTAAAATGATGGTGGTGATGGTTAGTGATGGTGGTGGTGATGGTTGTGGTGATAGTTGTGGTGATGGTTATGGCGATGGGGTTGGTGATGGTGATGGTGAGGTTGATAGTGGTGGTGATGGTGGGAGTGATGGTGATGGTTGTGGTGATGGTGGTGGTGAGGATGGTGGTTGTGGTGGTGATATTAGTGGTTGTGGTGGTGAAGTTGATGGTGGTGGTGGGGAACATAGTTGTGGTGATGGTGGTGGTGATGAGGTTGGTGATGATGGTGGTGATGGTGGTAGTGACGGTGGTGGTGATGAGGTTGGTGATGATGGTGGTGATGCATAATAACAGTACACTGGTAATGAGGTGTTTAACAAAAATCTGTACATAACTTAATATTTGCATATTACACCAAATAATATCTCTTATTTAACCACACTTGAAATAATATCCTGGCCACCTGTTATATTAACCCATGAGAAATTAAACATGTGAAACACCTGGGTAACTATACTGACGACGTTTCGCCCTCCAGTTTTTAATAAAGCTACCCAGGTCTTCCACATGTCTCCTTTATTTTGTGAGGATTTTATATAAATTATTGTAATAGTGCAATAACATACGTCTTCCCTTTACTCTTTACCATTTTTTACAATACTTTACAGATATATAATCTGCGGCGCCGTCGACGTATTTAGGTAAGCAATGTGATACCATAACAATATATTTACCGCAGTAAAATTTTCCGTCCTTATCCCGTACTAAAGAGTGAAGTAAGCTTCTTTAAGTGACCTGAGATGTCCCCTGGGTGATCTCATTAAACAGAGATAGCTTCCAGGGTTCCCGGAGTTACCGCAGGGGACCTAGGTGACAGTTGGTGGTCACCAGATGAGGTGTAGATGAATGGTTCAGAGAACCGACAAGTTATAAATTAGACACATATGCAACACTTGGGTATCTTTATTGAGGAAACGTTTCGCCACACAGTGGCTTCATCAGTCCAATACAAAGTAGAAAGGTGTAAGGAGAGTAGGAGTTTTGAGGTAATCAGTCCCTCGGCCTGGAGTCGATGTGTTCAGTCCATCAATCTTGTAGAAAGTACTGCATATGTCCGTAGAGGTGGCTTATATACTGTAGTCAGGTGAGGTGAAGCAGGAGGAGGCGGGGTCATAATGGTACCATCCACTAGTCGAAGTAGGTCTTCGTCCAAAGGTTGGACAAGATTACCTCAAAACTCCTACTCTCCTTACACCTTTCTACTTTGTATTGGACTGATGAAGCCACTGTGTGGCGAAACGTTTCCTCAATAAAGATACCCAAATGTTGCATATGTGTCTAATTTATAACCAGATGAGGTCAAGGGGTCACCTCAGAAAATTTAAATTAAGGTAATCTAGATGACCTCTAAGTGTCCAAGGGGTCGCCCTAACCTAAAGGCCAAGGTGACTTCACTCATCTAGATTTTTAAAATTTTTAATAAGGATACATACGAATTATACCCAGTTTCAAGAGCAGGAACGATAGAGTTGAAGATAACTGGAATAAGTTATACAGTCTCTCTCTCTCACGGATTTCATTTCAAGTTATGGACACATCAACCCATCACCATAGCCACCACCACCACCACTACAACAACCTCCAACAACTATAATACCACCCCTACGATCACATACGTTTTCCTTTATGACCACCGAAAAAAACACCATTATCCTCATCACCACCACTACAACAACCAACATAACAACAACACCTAAAGCGGCACAACTATCACAAAAAAATCTACCAACACAACATAAACAACAAAAACACCCACCGTCACAATCACAACCGTGACGTATGCCCCGTCCAACTTTGCATTCGACGTACCTCAGACGTAACCACATCCCTACAGTCATCTTAGCCAGCCTCAGGCACCGGTTGGTCATTGTTCGTCAGTATGTGTGCACCATCCCGGTACAAGGTAGCACCATCCCGGTACAAGGTAGCCAAGGTAGGGTGAGAGAGGATGGCCTAGGGCAAGTTACCTCGCATATGGGGACAACCCTGCTGTTGTACACTAGCCTCGGGATGGCTTGTGTACGTAAGTTTATTTAGGGTACACATAAGTACAATTATCATACATAGTTTACCGTATGTGTAAATTACCTAGGATAACCCCCAAAAAAGTCAGAAAAAGTGATTTATTTCAATTGGGGTCCTTGATATTTCAGTATGGGGCCCCTTGATAATTAAGTATAGAGTCCTTGATATTTAACTATATGGGGTCCTTGATATTTCTGTATCGGCTTACAATAGCAGTTGCAGTGAGTGTTCTCCTACTCTCTCCAAACTCTATACACTATTGTGTTTCACTGATCCATAACCATTATACATAGCGTAAATAATTGTACATACGCTATGCTGGTAGGAATATATGTTAAGGCAAACAACTGCTGTATACTGTAACACGACTGATACTGCAGACTCATTGCAAATACTCGTGCTCGTGATAACCACCACTACCAGAATCACTATTGTCACTAGCACTATCTCTGTCACTACTACCACCACCGCTATAACCACCATCACCACTATCACTATGCCCACCACCACTATCATCACTACTACCACCATCACTATCACCGCCTCCACTAATATCACTATAAATATAACCCCATCCACCACTATCAGCACCACCATCACTACTATCACCACTGCTACCACCATCACTATAACCACCTTCACCACTATCACCACCACCACCGCTACCACCAACGAGGAAGAAGTTACCAAGTCATGCTAAAATGGAAGGGATAATTCACTTTTCGATCCCCTCCTTCTCACGCCACAAAATGACATCTTTCCATCTGAATCTTCAACTAAGTCTTCCTGCAAGCTTGTACTGTATATCTCTCTCCTACCCAGGACTCTGGATACACTCACTAGCCGTCCTGACGGGAACACATTATGTCCCTGGGAGAAGGGTAGACTGCTGGTGTGGGACTATACTTGTGCATCTACCGTGGCTGACACCTACGTTCCATTTAGTGATGGTAAACAAGGTAGTGCTACTGATCACAGGGAAGTTCACAAGCTCATTAAGTATAGGGAATTGACCGTCTCACTGACCATCTGATCGTCTCAGACCATCTAACCGTCTCAATGACCCCCCCCTCCAAAAAGTCAGAAAAAGTGATTTATTTCAATTGGGGTCCTTGATATTTCAGTATGGGGCCCCTTGATAATTAAGTATAGAGTCTCACAGACCTACAGAATGTTTCAGAAACCAACAGATTGTCTCACACAGAAGCTGATCGACTCACAGACCAACCGACCATCCCATGAACCAAACGACCGTCCCACAGAACAATCGACCGTCCCACAGAACAAACGACGGTCTCACAGAACAATCGACCGTCCCACAGAACAATCGACCGTCCCACAGAACAAACGACCGTCCCACAGAACAATCGACCGTCCCACAGAACAATCGACCGTCCCACAGAACAATCGACCGTCCCACAGAACAATCGACCGTCCCACAGAACAAACGACCGTCCCACAGAACAATCGACCGTCCAGTTGGCGGAACATCCCAGCGTGGGTCGGAATTGCTGACAGTGCTATTGAAACGAGGCGGGTAATAACCGTAGGTTTTTCCCTAGCCCTACATCCTATCCCACACGGCTATCCCAGTCATCCCAGCTCCCTAGTCCAACCTCCAATTCCACCCAGATATCATAGCTGGACATCTTGCACAGACATCCGTGTGGGGAACCCCACTCCAGGCTAAGTCCCTCTCGTATTCTCTTCCCTATCACCTGCCCTCTCTTACTCCGTCTCTACCACCTTCTCTATCGCTTCTAAACATCATTATCTCTTAATTTCACTGCTCTAGTTCTCTTTCATTATCATCCAGCATTTAATCTATGTCTTCATTACTTTCTAATATGTGTGTGACATCACTGTTCTTCCCCACCTGTGTGTGACATCACTGTTCTTCCCCACCTGTGTGTGACATCACTGTTCTTCCCCACCTGTGTGTGACATCACTGTTCTTCCCCACCTGTGTGTGACATCACTGTTCTTCCCCACCTGTGTGTGACATCACTGTTCTTCCCCACCTGTGTGTGACATCACTGTTCTTCCCCACCTGTGTGTGACATCACTGTTCTTCTGTCTCTCTACTAGTGCTCTACACACTAACATCATTACACTCTAACATTATTACACTCTGACAGTCATTACACACTAACTTCATTACACGATTGTTAACGCACTCAGCCCACACCGAGGTCCGGGGGTCGAGCCCTGGTACCCGTGAAGTGGAAACATTAGGACGTGTTTCCTTAAGACACCTGCTGCCCAGGTTCACCTATCAGTAAAACAGGTACCTGCGTGTAAGTCAAATTAACCTAATTTACTCGAAATGCTCAGCATAACAAGGGGCTTTCTATATACTGTAGTAGCATGTCATTGATGTCAGCTAGGCCTGTAAACCTTGTACATGTACTTGTAGAAATAAAGATTATTATTATTATTATTATTATTATTATTATTATTATTATTATTATTATTATTATTATTATTATTATTATTATTATTATAACAGCATACCACACCAACATTACACATTAACTTCCTTCCAAACTAGGGTCAGGACACCTAAAACCTTGATCACTTAAAATACATGAAGCCATCAATGTCTCAGCACCGAAATATCTTCAGTCAAGATTACCATCATGAATACACTTATGTCCGGGTCTCTAATTTATCAGCATTTGTTGCCTTCTAATTACCAAGTTCATAAATGAATAACAAGTCTTTATGCATGAGTTATAATGTAAATTACGTAGTTTTACAATGACTTGCATCGTTACTCCCTTAATTATACAATGAGTTACTGTCAACTGATTTAGCGCTTCCTTGTAAGAGTAATAACAATAATAACGATGATACTTATAAATAATAATAATAATAATAATAATAATAAATAATAATAATAATAATAATATAAATAATAATGATAATAAAATATTAATAATAATAAAAATAATAATAAATGATAAAAATTAATAATAATAAATGATAATAATTAATAATAATAATAATAATACCAAATAAATAATAATAATACAAATAAATAATAAAGATAGTAATCGAAGGGAAACAGAAAATGTCACAGCGGTGTTGATGACATGAGGTCCCCCAGGGTGGGTGTCTTGAATATATGAGGTCCCCCAGGGTGGGTGTCTTGATGAAATGAGGTCCCCCAGGGTGGGTGTCTTGATGACATGAAGTCCATAAGGGTGGGTGTCTTGATGATATGAGGTCCCCCAGGGTGGGTGTCTTGATGACATGAGGTCCCCCAGGGTGGGTGTCTTGATGATATGAGGTCCCCCAGGGTGGGTGTCTTGATGACATGTGTCTTGATGACATGAGGTCCCTCAGGGTGGGTGTCTTGATGACATGATGTCCAACAGGGTGGGTGTCTTGATGACATGAGGTCCCCCAGGGTGGTGTCTTGATGACATGGTGGGTCTCTTGATGACATGAGGTCCCTCAAGGTGGGTGTCTTGATGACATGAGGTCCCCCAGGGTGGGTGTCTTGATGATATGAGGATCCCTAGTGTAGGTGTCTTGATGACATGAGGTCCCTCAGGGTGGGTATTTTGATGACATGATGTCCCTCAAGGTGGGTGTCTTATGACATGATGTCCCTCAGGGTGGGTGTTTTGATGACATGAGGTTCCTCAGGGTGGGTGTCTCGATGACATGAGATCCCTCAAGGTGGGTCTCTTGATGACATGATGTCCCTCAGGGTGGGTGTCTCGATGACATGAGGTTCCCCAGGGTGGGTGTCTTGATGACATGAGGTCCCTCAGGGTGGGTCTCTTGATGACATGACGTCCCTCTGGGTGGGTCTCTTGATGACATGATGCCCCTCAGGGTGGGTGTCTTGATGACATGAGGTCCCTCAGGGTGGGTCTCTTGATGACATGACGTCCCTCTGGGTGGGTCTCTTGATGACATGATGCCCCTCAGGGTGGGTGTCTCGATGGCATAAGGTTCCCCAGAGTGGTGTCTTGATGACATGAGGTCTCTCAGGGTGGGTGTCTTGATGACATGAGGTCCCTCAGGGTGGGTGTCTTGATGACATGAGGTCTCTCAGGGTGGGTGTTTTGATGACATGAGGTTCCCCCAGGGTGGGTGTCTTGATGACATGACGTCCCTCTGGGTGGGTGTCTTGATGACATTAGGTCCCTCAAGTTGGGTGTCTTGATGACATGAGGTCCCTCAGGGTGGGTGTCTTGATGACATGAGGTCCCGTGCTGACAGGGTCCAGGGTGTCTTGATGACATGAGGTCCCTCAAGGTGGGTGTCTTGATGACATGAGGTCCCTCAGGGTGGGTGTCTTGATGACATGAGGTCCCTCAGGGTGGGTGTCTTGATGACATGAGGTCCCTCAGGGTGGGTGTCTTGATGACATGAGGTCCCTCAGGGTGGGTGTCTTGATGACATGAGGTCCCTCAGGGTGGGTGTCTTGATGACATGAGGTCCCTCAAGGTGGGTGTCTTGATGGCGATAAAGGGCTCTAAATCTGAGGAACTGAGGCGATCCTTTCTTCGGATCAGGGAAGGTTACCTCCTATTCTGTAGGTGCCCTATGGCTCCCTGGGTTTGAGCTTCAGACATAAGAGAGAAGAGAGAGAGAGAGAGAGAGAGAGAGAGACAGACAGACAGACAGACAGACAGACAGAGAGACAGAGAGAGAGAGAGAGAGAGAGAGAGAGAGACAGAGAGAGAGAGAGACAGACAGACAGACAGACAGACAGACAGACAGACAGACAGACAGACAGACAGAGAGAGAGAGAGAGAGAGAGAGAGAGAGAGAGAGAGAGAGGGAGGGACCTGCGCTCTCAACTAAAATCTCTAAATTATTTAAAGTTTAATTTGTGATAACTTAAAACTATTTAGCATTATTATTAATTATGTTATCATTATTATTAATTATGTTATCATTATTATTAATTTTATTATTAATTATATTATCATTATTAATAATTTTATTATTAATTATGTTATCATTGATTTAAATTTTACTATAAACTTATTTTTATGTTATTATTATTACTATTATGATTATTAATTATATTTAATTAATTTCAATTTTAGTATAATCTTAATTTATATTAATATTAATTATATAATCATTAATTTAAATTTTGCTAGATCAATTATTTTTATATTCATATTACATTATTATTATTATTCTATATTTTAATAAGGGGAAACACTAAACCTGTAGGGGGTCATATAGCGTCTTGGGAAAGGGAGGTATACTTGTTCCATCCAGGATATGGGAGGATAAATCCAGCTCCTTGGATCAAGCGCTACTCGCCTTTCTTGAGGGGGGGGGGTGAGAATTATCATTAAAATCTCTAGAAGATGAATGTGTATTATTGGAAAATAAATTAAGAACAACAACAACAACAACAATAATAACAATAATAATAATAATAATAATAATATTATTATTATTATTATTATTATTATTATTATTGTAATTATTATTATTATTATTATTATTATTATTAATATTATTATTATTATTATTATTATTATTATTATTATTATTATTATTATTATTATTATTATTATTATTATTATTATCGCCTTAATAAAATTTCTAAAAGTTATCAATTATGGTTCACCATAACATCAGTAACTGGTTCATCATGATATCAGTAACTTGTTCATCATGACATCAGTAGCTGGTTCACCATGACATCAGTAACTGGTTCATCATGACATCAGTAACTGGTTCAACATGACATCAGTAATTGGTTCATCATGACATATGTAACTGGTTCATCATAACATCAGTAACTTGTTCATCATGGCATCAGTAACTGGTTCATCATGACATCAGTAACTGGTTCATCATAACATCAGTAACTGGTTCATCATGACATCAGTAACTGGTTCATCATGATATCAGTAACTGGTTCATCATAACATCAGTAACTGGTTCATCATGACATCAGTAACTGGTTCATCATAACATCAGTAACTGGTTCATCATGACATCAGTAACTGGTTCATCATGACATCAGTAACTGGTTCATCATGACATCAGTAACTGGTTCATCATGACATCAGTAATTGGTTCATCATGACATCGGTAACTGGTTCATCATAACATAAGTAACTTGTTCATCATGGCATCATTAACTGGTTCATCATGACATCAGTAACTGGTTCATCATAACATCAGTAACTGGTTCATAATGACATCAGTAACTGGTTCATCATGACATCAGTAACTGGTTCATCATAACATCAGTAACTGGTTCATCATGACATCAGTAACTGGTTCATCATAACATCAGTAACTGGTTCATCATGACATCAGTAACTGGTTCATCATGACATCAGTAACTGGTTCATCATGACATCAGTAACTGGTTCATCATAACATCAGTAACTGGTTCATCATAACATCAGTAATTGGTTCATCATAACATCAGTAACTGGTTCATCATGACATCAGTAACTGGTTCATCATGACATCAGTAACTGGTTCATCATAACATCAGTAACTGGTTCATCATGACATCAGTAACTGGTTCATCATAACATCAGTAACTGGTTCATCATGACATCAGTAACTGGTTCATCATAACATCAGTAACTGGTTCATCATAACATCAGTAACTGGTTCATCATAACATCAGTAACTGGTTCATCATGACATAAGTAACTGGTTCATCATAACATCAGTAACTGGTTCATCATAACATCAGTAACTGGTTCATCATGACATAAGTAACTGGTTCATCATAACATCAGTAACTGGTTCATCATAACATCAGTAACTGGTTGTTGCATGCAAAGAGTACGTCACCTTATTCGGAGCATGTCAACACACTCATATAGGCTGCCTCACCAACCAGCGAACTATGTTGTTAAGGATTTGGTGATCGATGCCCCATCATCAGATCAGCACCTTGATTCAGCCAACCATAATGTGGATCTGGCAATGGTAAAGGTGACGTGGATTCCACTCACATGTTTACCATTGTCATTCCCACTCTGCGCTGGTTGCTGGACGGTTGTCTATTGTCTCTTGGCTGCTGTTTTGCCTTTATTACCGTGGCGTGCACTAATACCACTCTATTGTATATAGTGTACATAGTTGTATAAAGCTCTATATATATATATATATATATATATTTTTTTTTTTTTTACACATCGGCCGATTCCCACCAAGGCAGGGTGGCCCGAAAAAGAAAAACTTTCATCATCATTCACTCCATCACTGTCTTGCCAGAAGGGTGCTTTACACTACAGTTATAAAACTGCAACATTAACACCCCTCCTTCAGAGTGCCGGCACTGTACTTCCCATCTCCAGAACTCAAGTCCGGCCTGCCGGTTTCCCTGAATCCCTTCATAAATGTTACTTTGCTCACACTCCAACAGCACGTCAAGTATTAAAAACCATATGCCTCCATTCACTCCTATCAAATACGCTCACACATGCTTGCTGGAAGTCCAAGCCCCTCGCACACAAAACTTCCTTTACCCCCTCCCTCCAACCTTTCCTAGGCCGACCCCTACCCCGCCTTCCCTCCACTACAGATTTATACACTCTCGAAGTCACTCTGTCTCGTTCCATTCTCTCTACATATCCAAACCACCTCAACAACCCCTCCTCAGCTCTCTGGACAATCGTTTTGGTAATCCCGCACCTCCTCCTAATTTCCAAACTCCGAATTCTCTGCATTATATTCACACCACACATTGACCTCAGACATGACATCTCCACTGCCTCCAGCCTTCTCCTCGTTGCAACATTCATCACCCATGCTTCACACCCATATAAGAGCGTTGGTATAACTATACTCTCATACATTCCCCTCTTTACTTCCATGGACAAGGTTCTTTGTCTCCACAGACTCCGAAGTGCTCCACTCACCCTTTTCCCCTCATCAATTCTATGATTCACCTCATCCTTCATAGTCCCATCCGCCGACATGTCCACTCCCAAATATCTGAATACATTCACCTCCTCCATACTCTCTCCCTCCAATCTGATATCCAATCTTTCGTCACCTATTCTTTTTGTTATCCTCATCACCTTACTCTTTCCTATATTCACTTTCAATTTTCTTCTTTTACACACCCTACCAAATTCATCCACCAACCTCTGCAGCTTCTCTTCAGAATCTCCCAAAGCACAGTGTCATCAGCAAAAAGCAACTGTGACAACTCCCACTTTGTATTTGCTTCTTTATCTTTTAGCCCAACACCTCTTGCCAAGACCCTCGCATTCACTTCTCTTACAACCCCATCTATAAATATATTGAACAACCACGGTGACATCACACATCCTTGTCTAAGGCCCACTTTTACTGGGAAATAGTCCCCTTCCCTCCTACACACTCTAACCTGAGCCTCACTATCCTCATAAAAACTCTTCACTGCTTTCAGTAACCTTCCTCCTATTCCATACACCTGCAACATCTGCCACATTGCCCCCTATCTACCCTATCATACGCCTTTTCCAAATCCATAAATGCCACAAAAACATCTTTACCCTTATCCAAATACTGTTCACCTATATGTTTCACTGTAAACACTTGGTCTACACACCCCTACCTTTCCTAAAGCCCCTTGTTCATCTGCTATCCTGCTTTCTGTTTTACTCTTAATTCTTTCAATAATAACTCTACCATACACTTTACCAGGTACACTCAACAGACTTATTCCCCTATAATTTTTGCACTCTCTTTTGTCCCCTTTGCCTTTATACAAAGGAACAATACACGCTCTCTGCCAATCCCTAGGTACCTTACCCTCTTCCATACATTTATTAAATAATAGCACCAACCACTCCAAAATTATATCTCCACCTGCTTTTAACATTTCTATCTTTATCCCATCAATCCCAGCTGCCTTACCCCCTTTCATTCTACCCACTTCCTCACGAACTTCCCTACACCCACAACTGGCTCTTCCACACTCCTACAAGATGTTATTCCTCCTTGCCCTACACACGAAATCACAGCTTCCCCGTCTTCATCAACATTTAACAAATCCTCAAAATATTCTCTCCATCTTCCCGATACCTCTAACTCTCCATTTAATAACTCTCCTCTCCTATTTTTAACTGTCAAATCCATTTGTTCTCTAGGCTTCCTCAACTTATTAATCTCATTCCAAAACTTTTCTTATTTTCAACAAAATTTGCTGATAACATCTCACCCACTCTCTCATCTGCTCTCTTTTTACATTGCTTCACCACTCTTTTAGCCTCTCTTTTCTCTCCATATACTCTTCCCTCCTTGCATCACTTCTACTTTGTAAAAACCTCTCATATGCTAACTTTTTCTCCCTTACTACTCTCTTTACATCATCATTCCACCAATCGCTCCTCTTCCCTCCGCACCCACTCGCCTGTAACCACAAACTTCTGCTGAACACTCTAACACTACATTTTTAAATCTACCCCATACATTTTCGACCCCATTGCCTACACTCTCACTAGCCCATCTATCCTCCAATAGTTGTTTATATCTTACCCTAACTGCCTCCTCTTTTAGTTTATAAACCTTCACCTCTCTTTTACTTACTGATTCTATTTTCCTTGTATCCCATCTACCTTTTACTCCCACTGTAGCTATAACTAAAAAGTGATCTGATATATCTGTAGCCCCTCTATAAACATGTACATCCTGAAGTCTACTCAACAGTCTTTTATCTACCAATACAGTCCAACAAACTACTGTCATTACGCCCTACATCATATCTTGTATACTTATTTATCCTCTTTTTCTTAAAATATGTATTACCTATAACTAAACCCCTTTCTATACAAAGTTCAATCAAAGGGCTCCCATTATCATTTACACCTGGCACCCCAAACTTACCTACTACACCCTCTCTGCATGTTTCTCCCACTTTAGCATTTAGGTCCCCTACCACAATTACTCTCTCATTTGGTTCAAAAGTTCCTATACATTCGCTTAACATCTCCCAAAATCTCTCTCTCTCCTCTACACTCCTCTCTTCTCCAGGTGCATACACGCTTATTATGACCCACTTTTCGCATCCGACCCTTATTTTAATCCACATAATCCTTGAATTTACACATTTATATTCCCTCTTTTCCTTCCATAACTGATCCTTCAACATTATTGCTACCCCTTCCTTAGCTCTAACTCTCTCAGATACTCCTGACTTAATCCCATTTATTTCTCCCCACTGAAACTCACCTACCCCTTCAGCTTTGTTTCGCTTAGGGCCAGGACATCCAACTTCTTTTCATTCATAACATCGGCAATCATCTCTTTCTTATCATCCGCACTACATCCACGCACATTCAGACAACCCAATTTTATAAAGTTTTTCTTCTTCTCGTTTTTAGTAGATTTGTACAGGAGAAGGGTTACTAGCCCATTGCTCCGGCATCTTAGTCGCCTCATACGACACGCATGGCTTACGGAGGAAAGATTCTTTTCCACTTCCCCATGGACAATGAGAAAATAAAAAGAACAAGAGCTATTAAGAAAAGAAGTAAAACCTAGATGTGTGTATGTATATATATGCATGTGTATGCCAGTGTAGTGTGACCTAAAGTGTAAGTAGAAGTAGCTAGATATACCTGTTATCCAGCGTGTTTATGAGACAGAAAAAAGACACCAGTAATCCTATCATCATGTAAAACAGTTTCAGGTTTCTGTTTCACAGTCACCTGGCAGGACAGTAGTACCTCCCTGGGTGGTTGCTGTCTACCAACCTACTACCTATATATATATATATATATATATATATATATATATATATATATATATATATATATATATATATATATATATATATATATATATATATATATATATACTTGGTGAAGGAAAATACAATTCAAAGTTTTTCTATTGTGTTTATTTGCTCCATGCTCCCTTTTACACTCAGGATAGCAGGCCTTGAGATCCTGAGGTTGTAATACTGGTTCACCATTAAAATCAGTAACTGGTTCACCATTAACATCAGTAACTGGTTCACCATTAACATCAGTAACTGGTTCACCATTAACATCAGTAACTGGTTCACCATTAACATCAGTAACTGGTTCACCATTAACATCAGTAACTGGTTCACCAACAGATTCAATGTTTAACTCACCCATTGGATCAATATCTGGCTCACCAGTTTAGAAAAAGTTGCCAGACGTATTGAATGGGTTGCCTCAGCCTCGGTCAACTTGCTTTTCGCAGTAAACTTAAATGATCTCCAAATGGAACTCACATATAAAGCAGCAGAATGCGTGGACCTGGACAAGTCGAAGTCGAGGTCCGAGAAGTGGAAGACAAGTTTCACTGTGGACACTCTTTTCACTAGCCGAGAAAACAGAATAGGCTTTGGATAGTCGTATAAAGTGTCCAAAGACGTTAAAGAACGTCTAGCTGCGAGGAGTAAAACTAGCATGATGCTAGGCTTCATTGCTAGCAGTTTTGTGAACAGAAAACCTGAAAAAAATCCTGACGCTTCTAGGCACCTGTCAGACTAACCTTGAACATGTCTTGTTTAAGTCCCTGAACCTCCGGTAAAGACAAATAAAGGCTGGAAAGAGTGCAGTTGAGAGCTGTACCGTCCACTGAGAATTGGATAATCACTGCAAATATCGTATTCAACCACATGCAAAGCATTGGCTGGCTGTGGCCACTGGAACACCGACGTATGATCACAAATGTTCAGGACGTCCACGACATTTTGAAGTAGTCGCAGTGGGAGCAGCAGTAATTCTAGCAGTGTAATATCCAATCTTATTTCACCTCTCTTAATAAACATTCATGTGCTTTTCTATGTTTAGGTATGAGCATCCCCCATGTTATAGGTTGGCAATATGTCCAGAGGGTGGAGAGAGCTTTCTGATGCGTTATTCTAACTCTCTCTCTCTCTCTCTCTCTCTCTCTCTCTCTCTCTCTCTCTCTCTCTCTCTCTCTCTCTCTCTCTCTCTCTCTCTCTCTCTCTCTCTCTTTCTCTCTCTCTCTCTCTCTCAGTATCACAAGGTCTTGTATTTTCTGGTATCAACCTTGGTAACTGATACTGTTATGCTGGTTTAACAAGACACTTGAGCCAACACTAGGACATATATTGGAAACGTTTCGGTCCTGAGATCTTTATTACTTCTAACAAGGTCCCAGGGCCTTGTTAGAAGTAATCAAGTAATTAGAAGTAATCCCAGGACCTTCTACCAAGGTCCCAGGACTTTGTTAGAAGGTTCTGGGACCTTGTCTTGTGCAACCTTGGGTTGTCTGTTATTCTATGTAAAGTAAATTTTATTTCATTGCAGATTACATAGGTATTGGTAGTTACAATATAAATTGAGTGCAAGGAGAGCCACTGACATGCCATTAGGGGCAGCTTACGCGACGGTCTAGAGTTTTGAGACTCTCTGACCGCGGGTTCGAACCCCACCCGTGGTATGGTTGGTTTTTTTATAATATGATGATATTATACTGTTAAAATTATTATATAATGATATTAGATTGTAACAGGTGTTTAGATTCTCGAATAGTAATATGAAGTTGAGATTATCTTAAGGAAAATAACATTGAACATTTTTGACATTAACTTATAGTATGAGTGTTTAGTTTTGGGTGAGTAGTGGGTAACATAATAGTAACATATTATTAAAAAATTTAAATTATCTTATAGGAAAGTAATAATGAGCATTTCTCAAAGTAGTTTATAGTATGATTATTTAGTTTTGGGGGAGTAGGGGGTTTTTTATTTT